>CAJNIZ010009727.1:0-13019 GCA_905231905.1 Symbiodinium pilosum
CCAACAGTCGGGCCTAGAGCAACCTCATACATCATCAGAAAGAACTCTACGCCCCAAACCCTAAACCCTATATAACCCATTATAGTAGTTTCCATTTTCTTTTCCATTATCCCCATATAACCCCAATACAACCCCTAATATTCTATCTACTCAAGGGGAAACTATAGCCCCTTGTTGCGAGGCAGAGCCCTGGCTCTCATCTCCTTCCAGGCTCTGCCCACGGCACCATCTGGCCTGCGGACCCACTCGGAGACAGTTCCAGTAGAGCAGTGCTTCGGTTTAGGGTTTAGGGTTTAGGGTAAAAAAAATAATCCTTCTAAAATCTTCAGCAAGGGATCCTTTGTCCTAGAATTCTCTCAATTTCCAGCATTTTGGACATGCCATGGCACCCTTAAAGCTGGAAACCCTACTCCTGATGTGGAGGCCTTGGTTATCGATGCCACCGGGCAGCAGAGACAGCCGCCTGCCAAAATGCACACATACGATGCTATAGGCAAGGACACATAAACCAGTATTCTGGGCTAAATACACAAAACTGACCTTGCATGTATGCGCTGACATGGTGACATGTAGAATCTTCCTGATCCGTCTTGACCCCAAGATTGCAAGCCGCACACGACCACCCCTGGGCAGAGCCCCAAAAGGTGGTTCCAAAAAAAACGAAGACCAAGCGTGAACACAAAATCTTGGGAGGTCCAGCTAACAGCTAAAATGAACTAGCAGCCATCCCTTCCAGCTGCAGGAGTTCAGGTAGTTGCTTCAGGGCTCCCTCTCCGTGCTTGGCTTCTGAATGCTCGTAGCATTCATATCCATGGAATCCTTGTAAACAGCCTTGCTGGCAATGCCATAGTTTGAAAAATCAAAGCGTCTGCCAGGATTGCTATGGCTGGCTAGTTGGTAGCAGGTTTCCCAGCTGGTCCTGCCCGCCAAGTCCAGCCGCAAGCAGCCCTGGAAAAGCAAGCCTCCAAGGAAGCTGCATGAGAAGCTTTTTTCCCGGTCCATGCTGGCTCTGCCTGTCGTAGTTTCGTTCTATCCTACAGTCTTCTGATATGGGCTTAGGTGATGACAGAACCACACCTTGCCGCTACATCTTATCGGAGCAATCCACCTTGACCTCGCCCACATCTCATTGCTGTGCAACATACGGATTGGACTGCAAGGTGGAGGCTGGAATCCTCTTCTCCCTCCTCCCGCCTTCCATGCACAGATCTTGTGCAACGTCGAAACGGAACCTGCAAACTTCAAAGCTGCTGACTTGCTGCTTGAGATTCTTGCTTCTTATCCTTCTGGACCACTCATGTGTTTCGCCACAAGAAGTCGTTTAGTCTAGAATCACTCTGTTTCGCCGCTCCAAGATTTGTCCCCGTGCTGCAGGAAAAAACCATGTCTTCAGACAAGGCTTTATGTAGTGGACCCAGAACATGACCACAGCGCACAGCACCTCTCGCTTCCCATCTCGTCCACAAGCAAAAACTTTGACATGCCGGGCTGCACCTCCCAAGTCACTCACACAGTGAGGGTGGGTTGAGGCAACTACCAATGCCACGACCCATCAGAACAGCACCAGTGTGCTTTGCCAGCCTGACTTAAAGAAGTGTCAGCGGCTCTGCACTTTGCCATGGAAAACCAGTGAGACTCTGAAATCAGCAATGGAAAGAAGGCCTCCTCCGAGAAGTACAAGTGCACCAGCATCCTTCGAAACTTGACGTCAGGAAGCGGGAACTTGCTCCCAGCATTGCAAACCCTTTGGCGCCTGTCAATGGTGAGCTTGGAGACTGGCATGACTGGCCAAGTCCACACTATGCCTTGGTTGGCAGCATTCCGCGCTCGCTGGTCTTGCAACATGGCGGGGCTTTTCCAAAATGGGGGAGGACGGGTCTATTTGTTGGATGCGTAAATAATGCCAATGAGGTTTACTTATATGGGGAACCTCAGCTTTTTAAAAAAATGTCCAGGTGTTCCATGTACCTGGGGTTCCAGCTTGGCGCCACGTGATCCTCCGGGCGAGTCGTGAACACGAAGGAAAAGGTCCTTGGGCTTTGCGTTTTCTGAGAAATCTTGCAGGCTTCAGAATTCTGAAGATGCACAGGTGCAGTCATGAAGTTCAGGTGCACATGCTCCGGCAACCACATGTCTTGCCTTTTGGAGGAGCATGCTCCAAAGTGCTCTGACTGTCTGAGATCAGCTCTGGTCAAAATGGCGCACCACCCCAGCTGGCAGCGTCAGGTTGTACCTCATAAAGCTTCAGAGATGTGGAGCAACTTGCTTGTGAATCATTTGAGCATCGCACGATGTTCCAGGTCGTAGCGGCCGCAGCGGCAAGAGCATGATCTGCCAAGAGCACAGATGCCAAGCAACAGTCCTAAGCAGGGGGCATGAAGTACTGCTTACTTGTTGCCATCCCAATTGCCTGGTGGCCAAAGAAGAAGACCTGTGAAGGATCCGCAACTTTCAGGCGCTGCCTTGCAAGCGGCGAACAAGTAAGTCCAACAGTCAACCCTCGCAGGAACAGGTTCATGAGGTAAACCGTTCAGTTCCGGGCTCGTCCGGGTCATCCGAAAGCGGATTGATCTGACGAAGCTCGGCCTGCTGCTGGCTCGAAGCATGCGGAAACATCATAGCAAAGCCAGGCATTGCGGGGGGGGGGAAATTGACAAAATGTATCTGGTTTCGATTGACCTATCTTTGTGAGAGACTGGACCATGCAGTCCCAACAATCTCTCTGGCTCTGCAAGTGTGTACTCAACAGCTGGATGGTTGCAAGCAGCAGCTGTGTGCCCAGGCCTCCAGATTACTGTTTGGATCCGCCAGCACAGCCACACCTACGAGTCACATCTGATCTAGGCACATCTAGGCGCCTACACTTCTCCTGCTTGAATTCATTGCTGGTGCCTTCGAATTGTAGCCTCACTGAAGTGCTGGCGGCCGCCTCCTGCAGTGGATGATTATGTAATAGGGCCGTGGACTAACATCCGGGCACGCTTTCGCATCGCGGTGATTTGGGGCAGTTGTCCTTGAACTCTTCGTTAGACGCAATGGTAGCCTGAAGGCACGGCTGCATCACGGTAAAGCAAAGCTGGAGACACTCACCCTGAACCACAAACCGAAGTTTTGCTTGCCCCTGCGTTTTTCCCAAGCTCAATGTGCTAGCTCTGAAACTTGCTGCATCATGGTAATCATTTTGGACGTTTCTCATCGCAAAATCACAGGATGACCGGTGCCGGCATCCGCGCAAGGATGCCTGCGGCGGCGGCAGTCGCGTGAAGAAGGTCAAGGCCTGTCAGTGGGTTAGGCAGTCCCGGATGAAGAATTTGATTACGGTAAGCCTATATGTATGTATATACCCTATTCTACTGTAGTAGTTTCCATGTTCTTCTCCAGGATCCCTATATAACCCCTGTATGGTCCCTGTGATAACCTCGGCTCCCAGCCGCACCGGCAAAGCGGTTGGGTTCTGGCCAGGTTGCCTCAGTCACAAGCTCTGTGCAAAAGATGCTGGACCTCAGCATGACAGAACAGACTGATGCTGTCGAGGCGAGATCCCATCGAGGTGCCTCAGATACCTCTCCACTGGCAGCAGAATGGGGGCACTACGACTTACGAAACCATTTCACCCTTCACAACACTTCTAGAGTCTAGAGCGTCAAGCCACGCAAATAGGCACCCAAAGACTCCGTGGGTTTTGAGCACGACTACTAGTACCGGTTTCACCTCGATTTGAGGCTCGTTCGGCCACCTTGCGCTGGAAATCTGCGGAGAAGCAAGGGGCAACTTGAAAACAAACACCTGGGCGGGTGGGAGGGTCTATGCTTTGTTTAAAACATTAGCAGCACAGTTCCGGAGAAGGCCGAAACTTCGCCTTCAGGTCCCAGAGCTTGCGGGCAGCTTGCCCAACACCAAGCCACACATCATAAGCCCCTGGATGCAGGATGGTTGCTACTGTACTTGAGTGCTTTCCAATTAAGGCTGAACCCTAACCCCAAACCGTTCTATCCACGCAGATCACTCTGCATCCATCCATGCTTCCCTCCAGCCATCCATCCTTCCATCCGTGTTGCTTGTTCTCTCATGAGCTGTGCGCGCGGAGCTATGCCCCACGCATGCAGCTTCCTTGCTAGTCTCGGATGGATGCGGGAGATCCAGTTAGCCATCTTTCCCAGTAGCTCTCCATCAGTCGGCAGCTCGACTGAGAGTCCGGCCAGGTCCGCAAGACCAGAGCCCACCCCCACGGTGTAGAGCTCGCCAGGAAGTAGCTCCAGAGCCTTTGCTGAATGCATGCATACATACAGATGCATACACTCATGCATGCATGCATGCATGCATACCTGTAAGCATACCTTCATACAGACATGCACTAGCAGTGCAAAGCGCATGCATACACAATGTAAGTATCATTTTCAACCATACACACAGACACATCTATACAGTGTATATATGTGTACGTCCACGCATCTATATCTACACATCTATGTGTGTGCATGCATGTATATATATATATACAGGTATGTAGCACTAGCCCTCACATATCATGATAAAATCGATCTATCTATCTATCGATTGATCGGCATGCACACAGCAGTCAGAATGGATTTCGTGTATATCTTCCTCGTGGATATATACAATCATATACAGCCCTCCCACACAACACCTGAAAACTCAAAACATGGGATAACTGGGAATGGCCCAGAGAAGATGACATATTCACATCTGGCAAGTCGGCACATGTCAAATCAAGGTCCTCCACTAGTCACTTCCCCCTAATATTCCCCGCCTAATATCAAATGCTTGTCAGAGCCCTAAAATCCTGAAGTAGACTTTTAAAGGGGCAAGATTGTTGTTTAAAGGGGCCACCCAATCCTGAACTAGGGGTGGTTCTGAGGAATCAGAATCAAGTCAGGATCTCCTAAGTATCCTCGTTTTAATTCTCGTTATGGTTTTATAGAATACGGAAATTGATCAGAATTTCGCGTCCTGATCAGAACTAATGACCGAAAACTGCGCATTGAAAGTCAAAACTAATTGGAGAACTCAAACTTGGAACCATTCGACTTAGTTTATGAATTACAGGAACTAATTAGGAATTTGAAAAAAGAATCTCAATTAAGCAGAAAAGGAAAGGGGGTGCCTGTCCAGCTCTTTCAAGAAATATTCCCCCTATGTTAAATATTCTGCGGCACGGATTGCTTAACGTGGCGGAGGGGTGGGGGCACGCATTTTAAAGCTACGGGTACACCTCAAAACAGCCAAAGCCCATCTTTACGTTGGATTATCACATTCAGCCGGGCTCAGGATAGATGATAGCTAGGTACTTCATTTGCAATTTCTACGTGACAGAACCTGAAAGAAGCCCAAATCGCATCTGCGCGGTTCGGCTAGGATTTTGGGACGCTGTTATCATCTTGCCACAGCCTATGTCCTACATTGACTTAAGAATCCCGAACAATAGAAACAATGGCATCTTTCTGAGAGATTCGGTCTGGGTAATGCTTCGTTATCCAAACCATGGGACTTCCGAAAGCTTCCAATGGTGGGTACTTGCATATTTCCGGGCAATGCATGGCAATGCGAAGTGCCCTTAACTACGGGAGTTTGAGATCTTCATTGTATCATGTCGAATGCAGCATCAGTCCACGAGCAAGAAGCTTCAGGTTGCGAGGCAGGTCAATCAGTTGTTTGGGCGTCACAAGCTGCAACAGGCACTGTATCAGTGGCGAACTTTCGGAGCCCTGCTGAAATGCTACGTGGAATTTGCTTCTTCTTACAGCTTCGTGCGATGTACTGGCTTCGCAAGGCCTTGGGGACAAGGCAGCAAGTGCTTCCCTAGAGGAAATGAGGAGAAGAACGACCCCAGACAGGGAGGAAAGCTTGCAAAGCCTTGAGATGCCCTGAGTACCAGGCCACCACCAGAACGGAATCCTGCAAAGCAGCTAAGATCTTTGTCATGTCGCCAGGCAACTCCAGCTTTGCAGGTCCCTTGAAAACTCTAACATTTCAACTCCACGAAATTGCAAAGGAGCCTCCACGACACTCCCAATCATTGCCGGAACCTGCTCCGAGGAAGCATGGATGCAGTGGCTCAACATGGCTCAACACAACAGACGGAGGTGAGGTTTCCACCTGGATGTGACGTTTGCTGGGCCAAACTCAAGTTTTGGGAAGTTTTGGCAACGACGCAGGGCTCCAGGCGCAACTGCCATCGTATTGCAGGTACAGACCCTGCCAAGCAAGTATTGGCAGAATAATGTTCCCTGCAGCCGCTCCGCGCCTGCTCCAGAGAGAGCGGCTCCTGCGCATACGACACTCCAGTTGCCAAGCTAGCATGACAGTTGCCTGTTCTGGGCCTCTGCAGCGAAACGATATTCTTGGAGTAATGTGTGAATTCTCTTCTGGCTAATCTTACCTGGTTCCCAAAGCAGATGTTCGATCAAAAAGGGTACGCTTGCCTATAAGATGAGCTTCTGATGTAGCTCATGCAGCTATAGAAATCGAGCATCACATGTGGTGGACTTTGAAGCTTCACGTAAAGGTACGTACTCAATGTGCAGCACATTCTTGTGAATGCCTATTCTTTTGGTTCATGTTGCCTGCCTGCAAGCTACCGATTCAAACTTTGACAGAACTTCGAACTTTCAACAATTGGCTTTCTCTCCTGAAATGGGCCAGTAATGTTTGCAAGAGTATGGCACCTGTTGATCATAACGAGAATCAGCACTCTCAACTCCAAAGGTGCAGAACCCTTGACCCATATCGCGAGCCTTCTCCAGCGGCTCAGCGTACAGCGTCGCAGCATTTCCTTCAGTCAAAGGGGGGGGGGGTTCCCAGGCCTGGCCTGGGCTGGAGGGGTCTCGATGGCAGGGGACTGGGAAGCTGACTCCAAGAGATGATTGATGAAGGCAGACTAAACATTTAGGCAAAAAGAGGATGAAGGTGAAAGGCCTGGCTTCAAAGGCGGAATGTCGCGCAAAACCAAACGAGGCACAAACGATTGTAGTTGAGAACTAGGCTCCCAGCGGCCAAGGATTTGTACCTGGCACTACATTCAATGCTTCGTGGACATGCTTTTGCAATGCTAGTTCATGGAATGTGGGGTTAGGCCGACTGCCGCAACCGGCTTTAAGCGGTAGATCACAAAATGTCGACACTGCCGCAGTCCCGTGCACACAGGGTGAGAATCGCAGGAATCGCTCTTGGCAGGCGTTTACGTTGACTGCTCTTCAGCTCTCTTGGAATCCTCCAGTGGAACCAGAAATGCCAATGGGTCCAACCACACAGAGCTCTCGAAGCGGCTTTTCTTTTCGAGTGAGTTCGGTGGAGGCAGCCCGCAGTTCTCATTTCAAAGCCCAATACGCTACCAAGACCCTGCAAAAATCATCTGGAAGCCCCCTCGCGCCCGCTCGTGGAAGTAGAAGCGGAACTTGGCCCCTCTGGGCACTGCCGGCGGCGCAGCCTCGTCCGGATTGGGGCTTGTGAGTGATGAAATTATGCGCACCCTCCAATCCCAAGAACGGACAAGATAATATGAACTTCTATTTTTGCAGCCTTCCGCAGCACCAGAATACTTGCCATCAACGCTTCAGGAAGCCAGTCTTGGGAGAAAACAGAAAACATGAAAAAACAGGGAGAGCAACATGTAGGCACTTTGGCAGGACCCCTCAGACATCTCCATCTGGGAGCCAGGCACCATCCGCTAGCCTCAGCAAAGCGCAGAACTTGACAACCCAAGCAGGCCTGCGCAGAAACCTCTGAAAAAACTACTTGGACAGAGAAGCGTAGGCTGCTAGAAATCTCTTCTGAAACTACGAGCTCGGGGGCCTGATTGGCTGAACCGCTGATGAACCCGCGATCCGTTGCAGACGTTGGTGTGTCCAAGCTCCAGGCCCCCATTTCACCGCCTCACCAACGATCTGGTGCTGCATCCGCTGCCAAACAGCACAGCCTCCCGACATGTAGGGATTTCTCAAAAGGGCAGCCAGGGCTATGCGAGGATTATGGGAGTCTTGACGCGGGATTCTAGTGGATATTGTTGAGCTGTTGAAAAACCCCATGTTGCAAAAGCTCTGCATCAAATATTCTACCCTTGGGAACATGAACGTTGCAAAACAGACTACCTGTTGCCTTGCTGGTGGTCGTGCCTCTAGAGCCTCTAATGCCCTCATTGGTAGTGTAATCAGACTAAAGGCACCTTCTGCATCTTCAGATTCGCCAGGCACAGAAATGTTCGTGCAATCCTTGGCTGCAAGTCGGTGATGTTGAAATGGACCTGAACCATCGCAGTGCACTTACTGCTTGGGCAGCTGCAACCTCCACTGCCACCAGCTCAGGAGGTGTACGGTCGAAGACCGCCTTCCAGAATTAGGCTTTGCTTCATCTATGTAACATGTTGACGTCTGCCGCAATTACGTGCATGCATGCTGGGTGTCAGTAGACCTCTGTTGATGTCACTGGACGAACACCCGCTGGATAGGATGCAGTACAAGGAACTGATTGAAATGCTTGGGCTAAGCAACTATTGCACATCTGGTGTGCGAATCGATCATGCCCCGCTGAGGCTGTACAAAGGCCATTTGGCCATTGTGGCATAACCACTTGTTCTGTGCAACACACGAGCGATGGGCTTTCAGTGGGACATCACGGAAATATACTAGGGTTGCTGTAGATCGTTCTAGTGCCCGAGCTCGCGCCAAGGGAACTCCACTTGTTGTGGACCCTACAAAGTCTGGATGTCAGGCAGCCAGCGGAAAACAAGCTTCAGCCCTCAGCACTCTTCCTCAGCTGTGGACACTCAAGCGAACTGCGACAATCAGACAAGTCTTCTGACAATCCTCATGTGATGCCAGAGCACCTTCCGTTCACGGCCCAGTAGATCCATGGCCCGTCTGGCAAGGTCATAGAAGTCATCGTCGGGGTATCTTAGGTACGGGTGTGGCAACCAGCTTTGTTGCGATGGATGCGGCCACTGCTATGAATCAGTCGCTGAATTCCTCCAGGGCACTCTGCCTCAGCTTTCTGCACGGCGCACTCCACCTTGTATCCCTTGACATCAACGCCCGCCTCTTGGAGTTTGACCTTGACGGCCTCAGGAAAGAAATGATGTCGGAGGCCGGTAGTAGTAGCGTCAATGGACCGCGAAACTTGTGACACGTGGACCCTGCAAGAAAATGGATTCAGAACCGCCGGAACATGTCGGAACAATGCTGGAGAGTAAAAGCTGCGAGTGATTAGCGTGCAGTGGTGGGGGCTGGTTCCGGTGATTTCCAGTTGTGAGAACGCGCGCTGAGTGAGCAAACAACTTGTCATGCTCCGCATCGCGAAAGCATCCGATATTCCTGAAGAAGCGTCGAGGTGCATAGCTACGCGGGGGGATTCTTGTGATGCTCAATAAGCACCGCACAGCGCGATCACTTTGAGATAAATTTGCCGAGGCGCACGAACAGCTTTTCGAGCTTCCGGCTTTTGCTCGAAATCATTCTTGCCAAGGCGAATTGTTGCCTGCAACAATCCCTTAGGTCCCGACAAGCGACATTGCGGATGACACCCCGCCTCAAACTCTTCGTCATAGAAGTCTGCCCTCATGGGGACGATGCATAATTGGCCAGACTCTCCCTGCACGCGAAGAATACCCTTTCTGGTGACTTCCACCTTGCCACTGAATGTCCTCTGAAGTTCCTGCTGCAAAAGGCTTCGCGTTTGCGACGTCATCTGCGTGCCGGCAATCTTGAGATCCAGGTCGGATGTGTTCAGGTCAGTTTTCTTTGCCTGGCTGCCATTCTTGAGCACCATTGCCTGGCCGCCCAAAGCCTTCTTTGCTGCATCCACCACCTTCACTGCGTCCCGGCCTGCAGCCTTTCGTTCCTCTTTCGATCTGCAGGCGGCCTGGTTGATCTTGAACTCAAGAAGCCCTCGCCTTCGCTTGTGTGTAGCAGGGTCCACCCAATCATCCGGGCGTTCGTCAGCCTGCCGTCTTAAGTCCGACATGACGATCGGGTCATCGACGAATGAGACGTAAGCTTTCCAATTATCGGGGCGATGATCGATCCCTAGCTTCTTCCAGAACGATGGGTGGTTTGGATTTCCCTCGTTGGCACGTAGGTTGTTGCCATCGTAGCCATCGTAATATGCGTCACTCTCATCACCAAGGCCGTTGCCATCAGAATCAGAACTTCCAGAACTTCCAGAACCCTCATTGCTGTGACCACCCATGCTTCCAAACCCTGACCTGAAGCGCAAAGCGATTCGACTCTGGCCTGGTCAGTTCAGTTGGATATTATCGCAGTGGGATCTGCAAAATCTTGGGCCCTATACCCGAGGTAGAACTCTAAGCCCAAAAAGATTCAATTTCGAGAATCTGCTACCTGACAGAGCAGCGGTCCCCAAACACCCAGGCCACCCACAAAAGGAAGGCAAGGCAAGCCATACTCCAGTAAGAGCCAGGCCTGCCCAGCAAATGGAGGCTTACGATTTGGGACGTGTAGTTTTTGGAGATTTTTGGAGGTTCAGGGACTTGGTGTAATTTAAGGTCGAAATTTTGGATGTAGGAGTTCGGCTATAGTACCTGCTGTTATGTTTCGCTTCCACTGCCGTTGCTACTGTTGATGCCGGATTACAATGATGGTGATTATCATCGCCATGTTAGTCTCACTGCCAATGTTCTCTGCTGGAAGCCTTCCCTGCCAGAGCCAAGTACCGAGGAAACCACTTTTTGAAAGACCCTGCTGGATTAAAACTGAATTTCTTTGCTGCGGCGCCCAGTACGACCTGCTAAGCTGGCCTTCAGCGTGCAGCCTTCTGGGAAAATCAATCTGATGTGGCGGCTGCGTTTGGATCCTGCTGACTTGCATTGTGACAGGGAAGGACTGATGAAGAAGTATATGGATCTGTCTGGAACAAAAACGAATTGCCCTTTTGCTGCACGAGCATCCAACTGACTTGGTAGCCTGCCAGGACCAGAAGCCTGAGCTTAGTTCGCAGATCGCATGCCCTGCTACCAAGCAGCGGCAATCGCCACCAGCTGGAACGCAAAGCGTTCAAAGAAATCGGAAACCGGATGCGCTGGATCAAGCATGTCAGACACATGTGACGCAGTCTGCTCAAGCCTGGTCCAAACGGGTACCGTCGGGCTACGTACGGGGCTACTAGGGAGAATTGCAACGAAGGGAAGCCATGGTCCGATCGTGTTCGTGCGCACAGTACTCTGCACTTGCATCCATCCATGCGCACCGCTTTGCCAATGTTGTCAGCGGGTATACACATGCTTTGGTCAGCCACATGAAGGTTGCTTCTCGCTAGATGCAAGCCTCTGAATCTGACCCAGCTGCACGAGATGTCTGTATTGAAGATTATGCCGGCTGGCAGTTGAAGGCGCTGAGCACTCGCAGGTACCCAGGCGACGCCATCCCATGATCACTCGGACTCCAATGTTTTGAAAACCTTTATTGCAAACACCTGTTTATTTCTGGGGTCTCGAGCTTCCTATGCATACGGCATGCGGTAAGGCATTGAAAATGGGGATTCCACCGGTAACACGTGTCCAAGTGCTTCACTGCAACTGCCAGCCTGGCTTTGCAGGCCAAGACTTGTCTACCAGCCAGCCAAAAGGGCTAGCGGATATGGACTACTGACAGGCTGGTCCACTCCTGGATTAATAGAGGTATGTGCGAATGCTGCGTGCAGCGCTGCTTGCTACTTTCATCCACCGACTGCGAATCGCTTACCAGCTTGTCATCCTGCAATGTCCGCTCTACATGTCGCAATACATTAGTATCCATGTCACCTCAACCCCAGACTGTAATCCATCACTTTGACATCCCCAAAGTGCTCAGTTGCCGCACATCTGCATGGACGAAGAAGGAGTACTGGAAGTGGCCAGCAGCTGTCGCACCTCTGGACCAGCCCCGTTTCTGATGCAAAACCAAGGACGCATGCAGAACAGAATGAAATCTACAAAATGTGCAACCTTTGCCCTCCACATGTATGCGTCTGCTACGGGTCAATGCTCAGGGCATGCATGATGCTCCGGATACTGCCTACCTTCAGCTTACATTCAGGGAGGCATGCCGGGTATCAGCCCGCTGTATCCTGGCCCTGCAAAATACTTGTTCAGCGTACCTCATAAAGGATGAGGGCCTCAGCTTTTTGCTTTTTGACATGACAGCTTTTGCTAGGACAGCTCCCCCCATGGGGTATGCGCTAGATGTTTCCAGAAGCTCAGGGTCCAGCGCAAGCCCTCAAAGTTGGAGATGACACCGCTCTGGATGGAGACCTGTCTCAGTCACTTGCCATGAGGGTGTTGTTCCTGTAATGTTATCTGGGGCCATGACATTGTACTGATACCCTGGCACAAGGTCCTCAGGCGGATTTATGATGACCTGGCACCAAGGGCACACGTGAAAAGCTACAAAACGGGGGCTACTTCTGTCCCGGCTAAGGGCTGGATGTCCATGATTTGTGTGCAACTAAGATAGACCATACTTTCAGAACCAGCCAGACCTTCTCAGAGAGTATTGTTGCCAGCTGCAGCAACATTAAAAACATTCATACATGCAGTTGGAAACTTACATGCAGTCATAGCAAGAGCACGCGAAAGACAGTGCACGCACTGGCTCAGACCTTGTCTCCAACGAAAAGCATATCCTGGCAAAAATCTTTGACGCTGTACAAGCATGCAATTGAGCTTGCTAATCTGCAGCAGCGGATACTGGCCAAAAGCTGTTGAATATGCCCCCCCCAAAGTCGGAGATGCCAAACAGAAAGACCATCCAAAATAGATCCAGGGCGGGGGGGCACGCCCAACTACGGGGACGGAGCAAGCAACTGTCCTTGTGCTCAAGGATGCGCTTCTGCGTGCAGACGTCCCTCGTCGTCCAATTGCTGCCTCAGTATGCAGCTGCAAACAAGAAGATACATTTAGATGACGCGCAGCAGAGAAACTGCGTTGTCTGAGCGAAGTGGACGGTTTTGAAGCAGGTCATCCCATGAAGTTCCATGAAAAACACACCATGCATACATATATACATATATAC
>CAJNIZ010009729.1:0-12725 GCA_905231905.1 Symbiodinium pilosum
TTCTACTTCCGCAGTGTGGGCAAGCAAAACCGCAAAATTGTTACGACTTCAGGGTCCGACTGTAGATTTTAGGGGGTCAGGGGTTTAGGAGAGGCTTCGTGCAGAGTTACGTCCTGAAAGTCTCTTGGGGTTTGCAAGGGCGGTTCACGGTTCAGGTTAGGCGGATATATGACGAAACACTCAGGTCATCCATACTAGGGTTGTAGGATGTCACCTAGTGGCAGCTTTGCGTTTCTCTACTTAGGGTTTGGGGTACTGCTTTAGGGCTTAAGGTTCAGGGTTCGGGAGAAAGTGTCCTCTTCGGTTCTTATGCCTAGGAGCTGGACCATTCTTGTCGAGGGCTGTATGTAGAATATGCCTGATTCGGAAGTCCCTACAGCTGCATGGTTCAAGGCTTTAGGGCATTTCTTTTTTGGCGTAGGAGTTCAGCAGTTTCATGGTTTAGGACTGAAAGCGATTCAGAGCCAAGAGCTCTACCTTAAATCCTATAGTATACACTATACACACTATACACCCTAAGCCCTAAAACCCTGAACTCTGAGAAATGTGGGGAAGGTTCTACCGCGGTCAGTCTTTTCTATTGCTTTTCTCTTCAACCCTAAGCTCTACAGACTCTTTTGCTCCTTCATACGGCTTTTCCCTGAGCTCTACGGTACAATTCTGGAAGCCTTGGCCCTAACGGCCCTAACCCCACCTCCCTCCAGCGCCCGCCCAACCCCTCCTCCCAAGCCCAAGAAACCGTGAGACTGAAGTCGTAATCTTAGAGCTATAAATCGAAAGCCAACCTTAAACTCTTAACTATAAAGCTTCAACCCCAAGCCCCTAAACCCTGGACCGTAAAACCGAGATCCTACACCCTAAACTCCAAACCCTAAACCCTGGACCCTAAATCCTAAACCCTGAACCCTCAACCCTGAATTCTACACCGTAAACCTTAAACCCTAAACCCTGAACCTAAAACCTAAACCCTTGCACACCCAAAGCCGTGCCTCGCCGCTGACCACACGCAGGGTGACCTTTCAGCGCCATCACGCCAGGTAGGCATGTGAGCTGTGTCTAAACTCCTAGTATCCCCTAATAAGTCCTAGAATAGGGCTTGAGTGTTTAGGGTTTGGGGATAGTCTAAACTCCGAGTATCTCCCTGAATAACCACTGAAAAAGTTCCCTATTCACTCCCCTATGTAGCCCCGTTGAAGGAATGTAGACTATAGCTCATATTCCGAAACACGAAAACTCTCTAGAATTGGATTTTGGGTTTAAGGTCCAGGGAGACCACCCCGACAATGGAGAATATGCAAACAGTAAGCAACCCTAAACCCTAAACCCTTATGAACCCTAAACCCTAAGCCCTAAACCCTAAACCCCAACCGCATTGGAAGCTGGGATGATAAAACAAAAAGGGTTTAGGGGTTTAGGGTTTAGGGTTTAGGGGTTTAGGGTTTAGGGTTTAGGGTTTAGGGTTCGGGGTAAAGGGGCTAGACAGTTGCATTAAGAAACGCTCGGGTTGTGTGAGATAAGACAGGTTATAACCTGGTTAGAACTTGGGTCTTTTCGGTTCTGACTTAATTGGAGGTTCAGAATATTATCACCCAATTAGAAGTCCGGTTATAACCCAATGAAAACAGGATTACTGAACTTTGGAGTACAATCTGTACTTCCAAAGCTATTAAGAAACCCTATAAGTTACAGCGATGAGATTTTGTATGCCTTAGGATGCGAGCTACAGTCAGTATTACCCAGAAATCTAATGGACATGGGTTCCTTATTAGGGACTATATTAGTGACTATACCAAACTGCAAGAGGGACCCCACTGTCCACTCTTAAGGGTCATTTAATAAGGCTACTGTTGACAGCGGCTCATATGGGGCTTCTCGAACTGAGACCCAATGGAAACTTCAACTCAAAATCCTAAACCCTAATCCCTATTTTGAGGGAACATCTAGGACTCCTGGGTAGCCTCGTTTAGGGTTTAGGGGTTGAGGGCGCCAAGCTACCAAGACAGTATAGTATAACCCCTATACAATTCCCGTATTACAACCCCTATAAAAGCCCAGTTTCCGTGGCATGTTCCATCTTATTTTCCATGTGATTCTCCATTATTGGGGTAACCTCCCTGTATTACCCTAAACCCTAAACCCTAAGCCCTAAACCCTAAGCCCTAAACCCTGAACAGGTTCCTGGTTGGAGGCATTTTAGGTTCGTAACAAAACCAAGGAACAGCAACCCACTGCAAAGGCAGCAGGGCTTCCAGGGAATGGGTTATATTGGGGTTATATGTACTATAATCTAAACTCCTTAAAGGAGGTTATATAGGGGATTATATAGGGGAGTATTATAGGGCTTATTAAGGGTGATACTAGGAGTTTAGACTGTAGCTCATATAAGAATTATAGCGGATACATTGGGGTTATATTGGGATAATGGAAAATACATTGGAAACTACTACAATGGGGTATATAGGGTTTAGGGCTTAGATTCGCCAACAACAAGCTGGGCTGCTGTGAAGGAACTTGAACTAGCCTACCACGGTATGGGTGCACATATATGTACAAAAAAGTACAGCATAGGTTTCCCTTTGTATCGAAACTGAATTCAAATTCTTTAACAACGACCCAGCAAAGATCACGCTTAGTCTTCCGTGGGTCTGTTGTTGGACTTGACCTAGGTCAACTGTTACCCTGGCTTGGGAAAGATTCAGGTGGACGAAGTGTAGATGGTAAGCTGCACGAAGCAAAATCCCCAGGGAAAGTCCTGGGCTCGGGGTTTAAGGTTTGGATTCTTCATGTGCGCCACATGTGGAGCTTGTCATCTCCACTTAAGACCTCTTAAGCGGGAGCTCTTTCTGAGACGACCCATCATGTAAAAGCAAGTCAACCCCGAACCTACTGCGTAGAGCACCCTATGCTGCATGGGCTCCAGTTGGGAGTTGAGGGTTTAGGGTTCATAGGGTTCGGGGTCAGGGTGCTATCATACCTGGAAGTCAGGGAAGTACCATGGTGTAAAGTAATGTCCCTCTGAAATCTAAATGCCCTCCCAGGGCCTGTGGTCACCCATCCCAAGGCCCTCAACCTAACTCCCCTCCCAGGGCCTGTGGTCGCCTTGTGGTGGTGGGCACCACCGCGCTGCAAAGAAGAGCGGCTCCCACCCCAGCCAAGTCCTTCGGCTCAAGCTGGCATAATTGCAGTGACAGGTTTAGGGTTTAGGGTTTAGGATTATAGTACCATTGATAATGAGTAGAATCATAGTAATAGACAATAATCAGAGGCATAGACAGTAATAAGAAGAATACTAATAGTAGACTCTGCTAGGAATTGAAGGTTTTCTAGTCGTGTTAACAACCGCAGCAAACTGAACATAACAACAATAGAAAGGGCTTGCGGGTGTAGGATTGCTTTTTTTTTAAAAAAAATGGACTTCAGGGTGTTTCGCATTTGGGGAGGGTGGTCAGGGCTTAGGTTTTGGTGTGGCACGGGACATGCAAAGTTTCAAGCGTCTTAGAATACGGAATAGCCTTACCACAAGAGAAACAAGCAAATTCAAAAGTCCGGTCAGGTTTGATGATGTGCGTTCTGACAGCCGTGAAATCAGAAGCGCCCTGCACAAATTTGGGAAAGCAAGAGAAAAACACAACAAAATCGTTATTTCCTACATAATTTAATGGCGTGTATATATATATACATATAGGGTTTAGAGTTTAGGGTCTATTTCCTACATGCAGCCAACGGCAAAGAAAATGGATACTACTATAAATGGAAAATCACTCGGACAAGAAAAATGAACATGAAATGGAAACCGGGAAAGGATGGATTACAGGGATTGATTGTCCTACATAAGTTGATGGACATGGGGTCCTTATTATGGCACATATGTACGGGACTATACTAAACTATTAGCCGTAGGGCTTACGTTAGGGGAATATATATGAGCTACAGACAATATACCTTACATAATCTAATCCACGAAGATGGGTTCCTTATTCGGGAATATAGAAGTATATGTGGGACTGCACTAAACTACACGAGGGAATCCTATGTCTACTGTTAGTGGTCCCTTGGTAACCCGAAGATCAACATTGACACTGGCTCATATGAGCCCTATTTTTAAGCTCCTTGAAGAGGATTTTATGAGTCTAGGGGTTAGGGTTTAGGGTTTAGGGTTTTTAGTACGGGGGATACAAGGAGGTTAGACTTTCCCTCAACCCTGAGCCATTGTCCATGTGCTTTTCCATGTGATTTTCCATGGTAGGGGAATAATCGCTAAGCTAAACCCTAAACTCTAAAACTCTAAAACCTTAAACCTAAATCCTAAACCTAAACCCTTAAACCCTATCAATACTGACGGTACCTCATATGAGCCACTGACTAAACTCCTAGTATCTCCCTTAATAACCCCTATAGTACCCCCTAAGGAGTTTAGACTATAGCTCATATCCAGTCTCCTGGTATGGGACTTCCACAGCGGGTGCCACTTGCAAGGCACAGCTTTCCTTTCAGCCATACAAACATTCGCGAAGTCTCAGGGGTTTAAAGCCCTAAATCCTATAGTGATTTCCATTTTCTTTTCCATTCTCCCTATATAGCCCCTATATAACCCCAATGTCATCCCTAGGGTTTAGGGTTTGGGGCTCGGGTTTAGGGCCGTGGGATGTCTCAAAAGACCACTTAGGGACCACTATATATATACATATATATATACACATAATGTACACATATATATATATATATATATGAGGATATGTAGGGTTTAGTCCCAAAGTTGAAGGTACATTTTTGGCGGCGGGGGGTCCTGATAATAAGGGTTATAGTATTTGGGGCTTCATATTTGGGGCTCCTTATTCAGGGAAACTGCCATAGGGTAAGTCTTGGGGTGCAGCGTATATCGCGCGCTGCAAGCTTCGTCATCCACAGTACCACTTGCGTTATTGCTACCATCTGCATTGTTGCTACCATGGCTGCGGCAGTTGCTGCTGTTACTTACTTATTGCCGTGCTACCACCCATTGCTGCTTCACCGCTCGCGCCTCTGTACCCCTGCTGCTGCCTCCGTCTCCTATGGACTGACAGCAGATTTTACAGCAAAGTTGTGCAGTGCACTGCAGCCCTCATGTGTGGAAACGCTCCCTGTTAACAGTTCTGATGAGTCTCACACATGGTAATTTACTATGACGGTTATGCTGAAGGCTACAGTTGCTATTATAAACCTGGATTATCACTTCTGTTATGCAGACCTTCTGTACTATTTGCTACTGATCACCTACTGCAACAGTCATCTTGCGACATATGCTTGCCGCCATCATGTCGCCTACCCGGGCCTCCACCACAAAGCCTGCTGGCACATCCAAGAGCAGGCTGCCACCAATGGGCAAAGCGGTGATTGACTGGAACTGGATCATCAACACATTCCTTGTGTGGCTTTGTTTAGGGGTGTTTGCCGCATACCCTAGTGCCCTACCTAGAACCTTACTGTCTCCTGGCATCGCACTACCCGAAAGAGAATGGAATCTCACGTCCACATGGTCCCTGGGCGCGGTAGCTTGACCTTGGGAACATTGCTTAAAGCTGTTATCAGGACAGTATGACTTCAGCATATTTCCAGGGGGAAGCCCAGCAAAAGCCTAGACAATTTGAGACCCCATCAGCTGTTTGTGTTGAGCGGCTGCTGTCCTGCCAGCGATGTGCGGAAGTAGTCCACTCGGAAGTTTACCAAAGCACGGACCTCCAAGGCAGGATCTCTGGTGTCTTTATCCCTTTCCTTGCCCCCCAGAAAAGCTGCAGCACCCTAAACCCTAAACCCCAAACCCCTACAGCCTAATATTTCGTAGGCTCATCAATGTATCTGGGTTCCTGCAGTCGAAGGTGTTGGTGTAAGAATGAGTGGCCAGGGATGACTTGTAGTGGTAGCAGCCCTGTTACTGACAGCTGCAAGAACAGGAGAATTGGGTGAGATATTCAAAGTCACAAAGGTTCTGGATGCACAGTTGTATGACTATATACACGCCTTCACCAGGAAGTGCACATTCTGCTCAAAATGTAGCCTTCCATTTTCGTGGACCTTGTAGTCCAAGTGGTCCAGCAGCCCCGTAAGGGTTTAGGCGTTTAGGTCCCCAACCTCCAAAACCTGAAAACCTTGATTCTTATCCCCCTAGCGCAACATCCCAACCATAAAGCCCAACCCCCACATCCGGAGCCTCGTTTTCCCTACACCAAAAACTCAGCAGCCTAGATAACTCTCCAATAAATATGCAAATGCCCGCCCGAGAACCAAATGGAAAACGATATGGACACCGCGTTGACCTTAATCCCTTTCAGGGTTCACGGCCTAACCCTAAACCCTCAACCCCAAACCTCAACCCTAAACCCCAAATCCTCAATCCTAAACCCTAAATCATCAATCTTGCCCTCTCTGCTACTTGCCTGAGGAGCCGCTGCGCTGGCTGCGGCCCGACGCCCTGTAGCCGTACGCGCGTCGTAGCCAAACTCCAGTAGAAAGACGTTGCCTTTTTTTGCAGCGCCCCTTTTTCCATCCAGGGGTTTAGGGATAAGGATTTAGGGTTTCCAGGATTAGGTTTGAAGATTCACGGGCTAGGGGTTAAGATGTTGGGCTTGAGGTTCTTCAAAACCCTTGACCCAAACTGCAAAAGCATGCTAAAGGCTTCATGCAGAAGACGTACACCGTCAAAACAGGCGTCCAACCTTTCCTTGTCCCAAATGTGCTAGGGACTAGAGGTTGGGCTTTAGGGTGCGGACCCACAATCTGAGGAATCCCTGAGGGCAAAACTCTACAAGTCAAGAAACTTAATGTAGACCCGGTATTAATCACCCCCCTCCTTAATAGGGATTCTAATATTAATGCCCTTCAAGGAGGGGGTTTTTCAATCATTGGTCCCTAGACACTAAACCCTAAATAGCAGTTTCCATTTTCATTTCCATTATCCCTATATAATCTCTATATTCCCCCAATCATGGGTCTACAGTAGCCCAAAGAATTTGTGTGATTTAAGCGGTGGAGAGCCTTTCTATGCAAGCTCCTGGATAGCGGTTCAGGGCTTAGGGTTTTGGGTTTATGTGTGCGTGCACAGAGAGTCTTTATCTTGAGCGTGCTCTATAGTGTAGACCCATGACTAACAGACCCTCTCCTTTCAAGGGCCTGGACCTTAATATTAGGACGAGGTTTATTAATCAGGGGTCTGGGTTATTCCAAAGTAAAACTTGTCACTTGCTACATAATGTGATGTGTTGTAAGCACGACACACTAACTATAATCCTGTTTCCCACATGGGCATTGTGGCCATACGTAGCAATGGAAACCAACATCAGGACGCGTAGAAGATAAAGGGCCCACCTAGGAGGAAGCGTGCTTACACAAACCCCGAGCTGCGCTTTCTGAATCTGACTCCCAACACAAATCAAAGAGCCCCACACCCCGTAGCCTAAATGGGGCTCAGCTTTGGGACACACTATAAGGGTCCAAGAGCCTTTCTGTAAAGAAGCATGAGATCCCTGTGACCTAAACCCAGTTAGTTGTCCCCAAACCCTGAACCCTAACTTACTGGTGGTAAGTACGGAATCAGAGAACATAATCCCTATATAATTCCATGTCATACATTCGCTTATTCCCTATTAACCACTAGTGAGGTAAACCTAGAAACAGGCCTCCAAGCTCGGGGTTAACATCTTCCTTCAGACCCTGGTGCCCTGATCAAGGTAAGGCCAGGCCTACGCAGAAAGCCCAGTCCCGCAATTGAGGAGTATACCGTACCCCTAAGGGTCCAAGGACTCAAATAATGGGGTTTCAGGCCCCAAATACTATAATATTGACGGTATTTGGGCCCTAAAACCCTATTATTTTGGGTCCTTGGACCCTTAAGGTAAATGAGATGCGGACCCCGTGTACTTCTGACTTATGACTTATTTTAGGGTATACATCGCGGCAGGAAATTTATCGTAAAAGCCGGGATGCTTGACGCCAGTGGCGTTCCGTCCGGCACGCGGATCCTTTGTTAACATTGTTCCCGGATGGCATGGATGAATCGTATTCTCGCACTGGACTCCCCTGAGCAGAATCTGGGCGAAAAAGAGGCCCTGCAAACACTACTGACCCACTGGCCTTTGAAAAGAGGGCTAGGAATGTTGCAGGTTCCGTGCCAGCTTATCCAACAGGTAGGAGGTTTGCAATATTGATGGTAATCATTGTAATTGTGATATCCTACACCTTCGTTTTCCCACATCGCTGCTCTTCAATGCAGTGCTCCTCAAGGGGTAGGAATTTTGAATGCTCATCAAAAGCAGATCATTTGGCATCCTCTTGCATAGCGGGGCATGAGGAAATGGATCCCTAATTCAATCCCTATACTTTAGGGTTTAGGGTTTAGGGTTTCCCTTCATTAGCCTCTGCAAGCCATTCTTGCAACAAATTTTGAGGTGGGGAATTACCAGTTGAGCACTCATTCTCATGTAAGGTGCAGAAACTCTTCTGGGGAGAATGGAACGTAGGCAAGGGCTATGTCAGGTTAATATGGCGAGCAATACGCACTGAAACATTCAACCCCCAAATCCTCCCATCCTAATTCTTATAGGCACCCATGTACAAAGTACAACGTTTCTACATCTATGTGTATGTATATATGTATATATATCATGGGGGGGGGGGTGACCATATATATATATATATCTATATGTATGTATATGTATACACATGATATATATATATGTTGGTTTCCCAGCTTACAAGTTCCAGAGCCCTCCAATTTCGGGGCTTCCCACTTGGAGGGTCAGGGGGACTTCGTAAGAAGGCCAATAACCCTATACCTGGAACCTCCATTGTAGTTCCTTTTTGGGTTTGGTATGGTTTTTGGGTTAGGACCCTTATTAAGGCTACCAAAAAGGTACTACATTGGAGGGTCTAGGTAGGCCATGTAATAACCCTAATTATCCCCACCCATGACTTACCTACTTTTCAAGTCCCCATGACCCTCCAAGCATGGGGAAATTGTCGCCAAGATGCCGCGCCACCAAGCCGTACGTCTGTGTTCGATCCCAGCCTCCTGCTTCAAGGTAAGGCTGAACTGTGTAGTAAGTTCATAGAATAGTAGTGATAGTAGTAATTATAGGAGTAGTACTAACAATAGTAATAACAGTAAAATAATGGTAGTAATGATAACAAAAATAAATAACAGGTTTACAGGGTTAGGATTGAGTTTCGTCGAAGGTTTAGGATTTAGAACCTGAACCTACGGTTGTGGGCTCTGAGTTTGAGGCTTCGGGTTTAGAGCCCCCCTTCAGTGGATAGAATCTGGCTTTGGGTATATCATAATAAGCTCCCAGTATACCTCATATTCTATCTACTTAAAGGGGAACTATCGAGCTGAGTATTGGGGAGCTTAGAGTTTAGGGCGTAAAATTTGAAAAAAGGTACTTGGACCCTTAAGGCAAGTATATGAAGGGGATGCTGACAATGATTCCCGGGCACCCTGCCTTTTATGAACAAGGAAAACCCTAAACCCTAAATCTTAAACCCTACACCTTAAACCTTAAACCCTAGACCCTAAACCCTAAACCTTAAACCCTAAACCCTAAACCTGATTTTCGAGATGACGACCAACCCACAGCCTTAAGCCCTACGCCCAAACCCGAATCCCCAAACCCAAGCCGTTATCCTTGGGGGTATATTGGGATACTGGAAAAGAAAATGGAAACTACAGGGATTATAGGGGTTATATAGGGATTATTAGGGACTATATTGGGGTTATCCCTAAACACTAAACCCCAAACCCCAAACCCCTGACCTTAAACCCTAAACCCTAAACCTTAAACCCTAAACCCTAAACCCCTAACCCTGAACCCTAAACTATTAGGACTGTAATGGGCTTTCTGAGGGAAGGTTTGGGCTTTGAGGCCGGAGGTTTGGTATCACGCTATGGGGGTTCAAGAGCGTAAAGGCAATCCTAAGACCTAGCTCCTCAAAGGGTTAAAGGTTAAGGGTTTTAGGGTTTAGGGTTTCAGGGTTAAGGGTTTAGGGTTAGGACCCTAAGCCCTAAACCCTTGAACCCCGCTCCTTGAAAGTTGTCCACCACTGAAAGAAGGGCCAAAGGCTCAGTCGTGGGCGCCGCTGGTGCCGTGGCGATGGGCAGGTCGGCCGTGACACCCAGGATGTCCTGTTTACTTTCTAGCGATCCGGGCGCAATAGGGATAATAGCAGGAATAGTAAGAACATTCGTTCATAGTAGTAACAGTATAGTGATAACTGTTATCACAAAATATATGCATGCAAGAATCGTAATAACGGCAGTATTACGCGTCTTACATGTATTTATGATAAAAGTTATCACTATATTGTTACTATTGCGGGTAACATTAGGGCTTCGGGCTTAGGGTTGACAAGCGAGTGTTAGGATCAGGGTCTACCAGGCTTAGGATTTAGGGATGGCACGTGGGCGGGCACGATCTATTTTTTTGGCAGGAGCTAGCTCAAGATCTATTTGAGGAGAGAGCTATCTAGGGGGTCCATTGAAGCATGCGGTTTCTTCGTGGTTGGGATGCTGCGGGGGTAACAACTACTAACGGCTTTCAGACGATTTTATGATCATCTGTCGGGCTTGTATGTAGCTATGGCGGCCTCTACAAGACACCTAATGTAGACCCATGATTAATGAACCCCTTCCTTTTAAGGACCTAAGTATTGGGATTCCTATTATAATTCCTATTAAGGGGAGGGGGTTTATTAATCATGGGTCTGGGTTATGGAGTTAGAAGGTGCTGACCTTGCAAACTATGAAGCGTCTTGCTTCATGTTGTATAAAAACTGTGCGCCCAACCCTTTTGAGAACTGAACTGGGTTAAAATGCCTTTGAGCTATGACTGGCTTTCTGACGGCGACTACGTCTACTACCACTCGTGCTGCTCATACCATGTCCTGCAGCCTGACTTTCGCACTCATCCCATATTCCTGTCACCCCTGTATTCCCCTCTGTTCTTCCCCTTTTTTCCATAATCCTAAACCCTAAAACATAAACCCATAGAGCCAGGCGCCTGCCGTCGGTACAGAAACTCCGCAGATCGAAAGTCCTTGTTTGCTTGCAGAGTGTGGAGCTTTGGGGACCTAGGAGTGCCGGGTGAAGAATGAAGGGTCCTAGCGTCCCTACTCCCTAAACCCTGCATGGGGCCTAATCCCTAAATCCCAAGAATCGAAAACCAAATGGAAAAGAACATGGAAACTGAAATGGAACCTGGGGATTATAGGGATTAGCGTTTCCCGAAACTGTCCCTTGGCATACTGGGGTTAGTAGGGCATAAGGGAATATAGGCAGGGTTTAGAGCTTAGGGTATGGAAGAAGGGAATATATTGTGTAGGGACTATATAGGGATTCCCTACCCCCCCATTCAGTTGAGCCCAGGAGAAAATACCAATACAAACGTCTCAATTTGATAAGGCTTTGAGGGGCTGGCCGTATGTGGGACATATTCGCACTGACCCTGTCCCCCAAAGAACAGGACTTTCAACTTCATGTATGCGGCAGGAGACTCAGGAGACTGCTTGAAGGCCCACATTGAAGGCAGCTCGCACGTATACGTAGTCTGAAGCTTGTGCGGGCTGCTCTGAGGGAACTCTACCTACTTGATGTGCCTATAGTCAGCTCAAGGAATACCATGGAAGTCGTGCGCAGGTCTTTGCTCGAACATCTTCGGGCAGCAATATGAAATGACAACACAAACACACAATGCAAAAAGTCAACTACCAGAGAATAAAGACCAAAGTTAACAGCAGCAGCAGCAGCAGCAGCAGCAGCACTACCCTAAGGGTCCAGTACCTAATAATCATATACTTACCCAAAACCTGTACCATAATGACTATTACCCAAACCCCAAGTACCTAACTATTGGGTATGTGGACCCTCAGGGCTAGCAGTAGTAGCTGCAATAACAATACAGAGAAGATTAGGATTCCTTGAAAGGGGGTACCTTTAAGGGGGGGGGGGAATTGATGCATAGAGGTCACATGGGAGCTATATTCTACCTGGTATCCTCCTTAATAAATACTCCCCTATACGAGCATCCCCTTTATGTGTCTATATATATATATATGTATATGTACTCCCCTTTAGGGAGTTTAGACTACAGTTCACATGGGAACTATGGGGGGCCGCTACTGAGGATGATCTGCTGGGGGTTTTGAGAGACACACACCCTCAACCCTAAACCCTACTTGTTCCGCCCAGGTACCCAGATGAAGCCTAAGGGGGCCACGAGGCGCCAGTTCACAGGATCCAATGAATCGAAAGGAACCTCAGGCCACTTAGGGGTCCGTATATGGGGGGCAGGGGTACCATTGTGGGGGTCCCAAAAATGAGGATTATAGGTTTTGGGGGGTCTATTTTGGGGGTCCCCCTATTTTGGGAAACTACCATATAGGATTTAGGGTTTAGGGCGAAGGTATGAGTACCTTCTCAAGGAGCTCATCTTGGAGATACTGCGGATGCATGCTACTAGTAGGACACGTAGTGACTATAGACGTGCTTAGCATGTCTCCAAGTTAAGCTGAAATTCAGCTTAACGTCCCAAATATGTCTAGAACTTGCACCTTTCATCTTTTGCTGGCTCCTGCGGATTAACGCTGTCATTGTCCTCTTCAGGGCCGCAGCGCTCGGAGGCTCAAAGAGTGCATAGGGTGACCACCTAACTTCACGAAACCACCTAAGCCCTAATATCCCCCAAAGGGTCCATGTAGCT
>CAJNIZ010009732.1:0-13011 GCA_905231905.1 Symbiodinium pilosum
TGACTTCCGCGTACGCTAGAAAAATGACCGCCGCAGAAACCTAGGGGTTTGCCCGTTTAGGGTTTAGGGCTGGAATCAACTTACTTTGCCTTACCTCCGGTTAGGGGACAGGGTTTAGAGTTTAGGTGTTTACCTCTGGTTTGGGGATAGGGTTTAGGGTTTAAGTATTTACGTCTGGTGAGGGTTTAGGCATCTACCTCTTCTTAGGGGACGCGGTTCAGGGTTTAAGTTTTTGCCCTCTGGTTAGGGGATGGGGTTTAGGGTTTAGGTATGAAAGATTGTAGAAAAATGCCTTGCCATCAGGGTTCCCTAAACCCTAAACCTTAAACCCTAAACCCTAAACCCATAACCCATTTATCCCTTTGTGATTCCCCCTGTCTAAGCCTAGCCTCCATTTTCTTTTCCATTTAAACTTTTCGTTACCCTAGACCTTAGGTGGACCCCCCACCCAGTAATAGTGACTATAGGCGGATAATAGGGATTATATTAGGGTCCTCTTATATTCCTATTATACCACTCTCACAGGGTGGGGGGTCCTCCTAACCTAAACCTTTCTAAAGGATCCCTATAAGCTTTAAGGATAAAAAATTAAAAGATCCCGATACATCTCTCCACAATCTTTTCAAAATCAACAAACCCCTTTTGAAAGGATACCCACAAACCTTCTGAACGATACCTACCCTAAACCCTAAGCCTAAACCCTAATGATTTTTTTTGGAGAGCCCAGTCGCCGTGAGCTCCACGCAGGGGCCCTCGGGCAGAACATCGTCGCTTGGCGGCCCTTCGCTTGTCGAGGCCTGGAAGCCCAAGCAAAAAACACAACAAAGTTGGTCTTCGGGCTTAAGGGTAGAATGGCACAAAACAAATTTTGGTTCAGGGTTAATGGTAGAATAGCGGCAAATCAAATGGAAAAGAACATAGAAACAAAATGGAATCTAGGTTCAGGGTTTATAGGGAATGAGTACCAATACTATGATTTGGGAGCTTCTTGCAAAATCATGGGATCCTTGGGAGACCTAAACGGTTTAGGGTTTAATCTAAGGTTAAATGCTGTCAGTGTAGGCTGGAAACACCATGTATTCGTTTACGAGCTTGAATGAGTCGAGACGATAGTTCCCAACCAGAGTGTACTCAAAGGCAGAGGGGATGGGGGGGCCTTTAGAGATCTCGAAAAGTGCTGTAGTAGAGATTTACGAAGATATCGGTTGTGATAACGGGCTTCAGGTCCATGTAGCGGTCGTTACTCAACATTGCCAAATGTAGTACCTTTCTGGGGGTCCCTATCATGAGGATTAAAGTATTCGGGGGTCTATATTCAGGTTCCCCTACTTAGGGAAATTACACGCTCATTTTGAGACCCTCAACATTTTTAACCCGGCCTGCCGTATGGCAAACGGGTTTAGGGTTTAGGGATTCGGGGGAAGCTGCTCAACCCTAAACTCTAAAACCTTAAACCCTAAAGGCTCCAGGGGTCCCGTTCCTACGTTCCCTCCTAAGATCCAGTCGGCTGAAGGATTCTGCACAAAAGGCTGAAGCTCGAAAACCCGGGGGTCTAGGGTTTGGGGTCTACCTAAACCCCAAAAGTATGTAAAATGATAGCCCTAAACACATAGTAATAGCCATAAAGGCCATTCTTTTACATATTTTTTGGTGTCCAGGTAGGGTGTAGGATTTAGGGTTCCCAGCTTGCCTTACCAGCCCCTAAACCCACAATCCTGAACGCTGAATAAATTCAAAATTGTCAGCCCGAATCCTGAACCCCAAAAACCCAAAAGTCCTGAAGCCTGGAACCCCAGACTGCAACCCTACACCCTAACCCTGAACGCCAATGGCTCTGCCTGGCTGGTGTTTGTGAGACTCTCAGAAAAGTGTTCAGCAAAGAGGTGCGCCGCATTGCTAGCGGCGCTTTGAAAACCTTGGCATTCTACGTAATGATATATGGGGTCCCAAAAAGAATCATTAAAGTTTTATGGCTTTGTAAGGAATTTAGGGTAACAAAATTAAGAGGCGTTTTCAAACCAACCCCCTGGTGAGGTGTTCCCGAAGATTAATAAGGAACGTGAGGTAACTCCAACCCCTACAATCAGGACCCTATCGCTATCATGGGACTCTTGCAGAATTCTCATTACAGAAGCCCAGGCCTGGGGTAGCAAAATCCCTTAAACCCTAAACCCTAAAACCTAAACCCTAAACCCTAAACCCTAAACAAAGAGGTTGAGGAGCAAATCTACAAAGTCAAAGTGTGCAGGCCGCAGATGGGGACCGACAACAAGACAGGGTTTTAGGGTTTAGGGTTTAGGGGGGTTTAGGGCTCATATAGGGTTTAGGGTCAGTGCTTGCAAGGAATGAAGCGGGTCTAACTGGAAGCTCCATCAGCCGGAATCTTTGGGGCTACAGTAGTAAGGGCTGCTTAGCTGGGTAGGCTCCTGCAAACTCATGGGACTTGAACCTATCTAAAGCCCTGAAAACCGCGAAATCCGCACGGCATCACCCTGAACCTTCAAAAGTCGCTCTACCTCCTTCAACATCACTTACGTCTCAAATCCCAAGCCCGTACGCAGCTGTATGTATGACCTTGCAGCACCAACAAAAAACACCCTCAACCTAAATCGCTTAAGCCCTAAATGGCCCTCAGCACGCAATTGAAGTACCCATGCATCCCAAAACGACCGATTCCTTTGAGTTTCTTGGTTCCGGCATGGGTGCTTCAAGCATTCCAAAATAGTGCATGTTTCACATGCCAAGCACACTCTGGCCTGGCAATGGCAAGGGACAAAATGTCGCGACCTCTCGAGCGTTTTGCGACAAGTCCCAGGCTTTCATCCACCCCAACTCCTGAATAGTACATGTGAGCTCTTCAACCCTAGACCCTGAAGCCCAGATAGCTTCCCGATTTCCAGTTGAAAGCCATGGTGGCAATGGTGACAGACATTGTACTTGCAATTGGCTGTGCAGCGCCTCTGGGATCCAAAAAAAGGGTTGAGGGTGCAGGGTTTATAGTCCCCCTTAAGTAGACAGAATATGGGGTTGGGTAAATTAGAAAAAGAGCTCCATATATCCTATATTCTATCTACTTAAGGGGGACTAAAGGGTTAGGGAGGGGGGTTAGGGCCTACACTGTTCTTTGACAGGCCACTTTACCTCCTGCTTGCAGTCAGAAATTCTAGGGATATGAGTTTTGAGGCTCACCCTAGACCCTAAAGACTACTTTAACCCAAAAAGTATGTTAAACAATAACCCTGAACCCATAAAAGCAATCATAGAGGCCATTATGCCACATACTTTCGAGCCTAAACCCTAAACCCTAGCGCTAGGTCTGAAGATTGGCGGCGAAGGGTCGGGTAGGACCCGAGGCATAGGAGTCGGAACTGACATTACATCAACCAGACCTCTAAGTCTTCAAGCCCTGAAGCCCGAAGACTCGCGCAAGTCCCAGGCTTACTGGGGGTTGAATAACGGAACATATCTTATATTACAATATTCCCCTAAACCCTAATTACTAAACCCTACTAAGAACCAAAAGCAAGCCTTCACCCAAAACAAACCCCAGGAAGCAAAAGCGGACAGCCTTGTCCGTACAGCCTCTATCCACTCCCTTAGAGAGGTTTGGGGTTTAGGGTTCGGGGTTGCTTGAAGGCTTAGAAGTCTGAGGACTACTGAAGTAGGCTGACTTGCGCAATTTATGGCAGTAGGGTTTGTACTTGTGTTTTCCCAAGCTGGACACCGGATATATAGAGACTCAAGAAAATTTAGGAACCCCTTTCCTTATACACTCGCCAAAAGCAACTAAAAAAACAACACCATGCCAAGTTCCATTTCATGTTCTATGCTGTTTCTACTTGGTTCTCTTTCAACCCTAGTACCAACGCATAACTGGGCTTATAACCCCACTTGTGAACCCCTTACTTACCTGGGATTGTGATGGATTGTGTAGGTTCCTCCACCATAAGCAGGTTGTAAGCCCAGCTATAAGTACCTCCTAAATCCCATGGACCTTCTAAGAAGGCCAGACCCCTAAACCTTAAACTCCTAGCCCCTAAACTCTAAACCCTTAACGCTAAGCTCTAAACCCTAATCCATAAACTCTATAAGCTCTAAACCCTAAACCCTAAACCCTAAATGCTAAATCCTAAACCCCTAAACTCTAAACCCTAGTCCCTAAACCCTAATCCCTAAACCCTAAACTCCAAATCCTAAACCCAAAACCCTAGATCCTAAATCCTGTGAACCTCCTTTTGAAGACCAGGCGCCAGTAGGGCGTGTGCTGGCAGATCGATTTGGTACAGGCATGGCAGGTCTTTTTGTCCTTGCACAATCTCGACGTTTTTCGGTCTAGGGGTTTGGGTTTAGGGGTTTGTGGTTTGTCCTTTCGGAATTGAAAGGTTCAGGGTCTAGGTTAGGTGCACCCCAACCCAGAAATAGTGCCTATAAGGGACAGTAAGGACTATATTAGGGTCCGCGTATATTCCTATCATACCGCTATTGCAGGGTGGGTTCCTCCTAGGGTCTAGGGCTTGGGGTTGGGTGTAGGGGTGAGTTTCAGGATTGATTGAGGGTTTACTAGGGTAGGTTGGGGGGTTCTCTCAAAGTTGAATTCAAGGGCTTTATACAGATTATGTAGGAATAAACCCTAAACCCTAAACCCTAAAGGCTAGCAAAAACATTTGTTCAAAAAGCATTGTCAAACCTACCCCTGCTCCGGGGAACCATGGCGGACCGTTTCCAGGCTTTTTGCCAAAAAAGGGGCCACAAGAAACGATGGGGTCAGCTATGAGCTATCGTCTAAACTCCTAGTATCACAGTTAATACCCCCAGCACCCCCAATAGTAATCCCCTACATAATGGCCTATGTAACCCCATTTGAGGAGTTTAAGACTATAGATTATATATGAAACGTTGAGAAACTTCCTTTTGCCAAGAGCGAGCGCGCCATGTCATAGAGGTGGGGTTCAGGGTTTAGAGTTCCGCGTGGATTTCTCAGAAGCTATGTGGATTGTTCTGAAAAGTAAAGGCCCTTTTGGTTTTATATTACATTACGGCACCTAATAATTAGGGGTACCAAAATAGGACCCTCATTTTGGGAATTTCCATGTAAGGAATATGGTGGAACATCGCCTTCGCATCTGAAGCAGCATAGCCCACGGAGTTCACGAAGACAATTGATTGGTTCCGGTCTGAAACCCTAAACCCTAAACCCTTAAACCCTAAACCCCTAAACCGAGTAGCGACTAGCCATTCCCCAACTTAATCCATCCCATCTGTCACAACCCAGACCCTTGATTAATGAACCCCCTCGCGCTTAATAGGGATTTTAGTAAGGATCCTAATATTCAGGCCCTTACAAGGAGGGGGGTTATTAACCAAGGGTCTCCATTATCCCTAAATCCTAAACCCTAAATAGCAGTTTCCATTTTCTTTTTCGTTATCCTGATATGGTAGTTTCCCAAAATAAGGGGACCCCAATATAGACCCAAATATACTATAATCCTTATTATGGGGAACCCCAAAAGGGTACCCCTAATTTTGGGAAACCCCCGTATAACCCCTATATAACCAAGCAATCATAGAAGCCCTGAAGCCTGCAACTCCAGCTCCCGGAGCTCTTGCTTAGGCTTTACTTGGAGGGCCCGGGGGGCTTAGTAAGTTTACGTATAGCCCCTAAAAGCCATGTAATTACCCCAGTTGCCCCAATTATTCGCCTACTTACTAAATCCCCCATACGTCCCTCCATCTAGGGTTGAGGTTGTATCTTTAACCCTTGAAACCCCACAAGCTCATCGATCCTGAGTTGCCTGAAGCCCTGAAACCCTCCAAAGGTCGAGCCTGATACCACTTCAGGGCTTCGCCCCGATTCCTAGGCTTCGATTTCCCTACTTTAGGGTTTAGGGTGCAGGGTTTCTGGTATAGGGTTCAGGGTGCATTGTTTAGGGCTTATAGGGTGCAATGGTATGGGGTTCAGGGTTATGGTATAGGGCTAATTCCCCATAGAAAGTGCCATAGGTTGTACAGAGACATGGTCTAGGCGCCTAGAGTTGAGCCTCATTGCGGGAACGTTCGTGGGTCCTCTTGGGGATTGTTGGGATTTAGAGCCTAGGGTTTAGGGCTTAGAGTTAGGGTTTTGGACATGTAGATTAAAATTCGGTAATATCCCAGTGCCTGTAGGCCCAGTGTCAGTCGCCGAAATTGCGTTCCTGCTATAGTTCTCCTGCTACCTATAGGGGTCAGGTGTTAGTTTTCCAAATCCCTGAGCTAACTTAACGAGTTACGAGTTACCAACGCACCCGGCGCAATTGAAGGACTTCGGCATCATTAGCCTTAGTCACCTGGAAGCTTAAAACCTTGGGCCCCAAACCCGAAGCCCTTTAAACCTGAAACCTTCAAGTTGCCTTGAGCATTAACTTTACTCCTCCCTGAGGGTGCCAGGTACTGAGACCAGCGACAAATGCACCTCAAAGTACAAATTAAGATTTAGGGTTTGGGGTTCAAGTCCTGTGTGTACCCTGTATGCGCGCTTAAACTCCCAAGGCCCGCTAACACCCTACAACCAATAGCTAAACAAAAACTGCAAACTTTCACCCAGACACTGGATGGGGTGGCCAGCTGGGCAATACAAGCTGCCCCGTATCCTGGCCTGATGCAGGGATTCTGGGCACAAGGAATCAAACCGAAAGCCTAAACCTTGGGTTTAGGGTTTAGGGTTTAGAATCCAGGGAGCTCCAAATTCCCAAAGCACACAATCGCAACCGAAACCCTAGATCCAAAACCCTACAACGCACAAGCTCTTGGAACCTAGGCCATATCTTAGTAGTGGTTGTTAATAGGGAATAAGGGGACATATTACAACAGGGATTATTTGAGGATTTTATTCCCTTACTACCTGTATAAAGCTTAAACCCAAAACAACCCGACAGTGAGGGCTTCGGGCGTGCCAGAGCAGACGAGTGTTGGATTTGTGGAAATTGGCGGGCTTCAATGTATGGGGTCCAAATAATTGCCTAGGGTTGAAGGTCTAGGGTATCAATAATGGAAAATCAAATTTCAAAGAAAATGGAAAATGAAGTGGACACTGGCTTTTGGGTTTGTGGGGATTGCCCCGGTGCCTGCTTGAAGTTATCTACAGCATAGCGGTACACCGTATCTAGGGCCATGACATGGGTCATCATGTAGGCCCCTGCATGACAGGGTTTAGGGCTTTGGGCGTAATTATGGGGACGCCAGTGGGAAATCAGATGGAAAATGCAGTGGGAACGGCGATTTAGGCCCTAAGCCACGTATCTATCCCGGGCCCTAAGCCCCTAAGGCCTCAACAAAGAAACTGCAAGCACGAAACCTAAAACCCAAAAAACATAAACCGTGAAACTCAGGTTTTAGCTCACCAACCCCACTCATAACGAGGTTCCACCCTACTAAACCCATACAGTATACATACATACATCTATGTATATATATATATATAGAATGGCCCGAATAATGAAATTGTAGGGTACCTAAAGCGGGACCCCTAAACCCTAAACCCAAGCAACCCCTAATTTGGGTTGTGGCTCGTGTCCTTCTGCGCATCCGGCAAGTCGCTAGTCAGCTGATCCACATCTTGCAGCGGCTTCCTGGGATGTTTTAGGGCTTACGGCTTGGGGTTGAGGGTTTTAGGTTTAGGGTTTAGGACTTGGGGTTTTAAGTTTCGGGTTTGGGGATTAAGGTTCAAAGGTTTCAGTTCAGTGAACTGTGAAACAGGTCGACTGTGCCTAAGTCGCGTTGGCATCATCAAAAAACATGCTGGAAAACTGATTAGCCGACAGCCTGCGGGGCTACTGTAGCTATGAATCGACTTGCACGATCCACTTGTCCCCAAAGAGCTGCGGAAGCTAACTTGGTTCCCTTTGTCAAAGGCTTATAGGTTCAAACACATAAAGGAAAGCCCCAACGCGCCGACCCTTCCCGGAGGCCTGGCGGAGCGGCACAAGAGCAAACCTGAAGAAATGGAAGCCTGCGCAACTCGCATCCTGATTTTAACCAGCGCTTCCTCCCCAACTTTGCGCAATGATCGATTACAGGCAAAAAAACTGAATATCATGTTCCAGACATCCCTCCAAAACTAGGGCCTTGGGGGAGATTAGCCATGTAGACCATGATTTCTGGATATATCCAAACCCCCGAACCCTCGTCAAGTACGGCAACTTACCATGACCCGTGCACCTCCAAGTGAACCCCAACAAACCCGAAACTCGAAACCGTAGGGCCCGAACCCTAAACTGTAACTCCAAGCCAGAAACCCTCAACCCTAAACCCTGAAACCCCAAACCCTAAAGCCTACACTTGAATTTAGGGGCTAAATAGGCAACCTGCCTTTGGAATGAGAAACACATGATAATGGCGCAGGATCTGGGGTCACCCCAATTTTCCCTCAGCCTGCTCACGGCTCCGGGTTTGGGGTTTACGATTTACAGTTCAGGGCTTAGGGTTTAGGGTTGAGGGTTTTTGGACACTTATGTATCCTTTACCGATGGGGGATTCCCAAAATTAGGGATATCCTCATTTGGGGAAGGTACCACATTTCGACATGCATGTATATGTAGGGCTTAGGTTCTGTTAAGGGGATTTGGGTTACCCAAACCCCAAGAATACTGACCCTGACTATAACGTGACTCTTATAGACTTTTGAGGACCTGATGCTGGGGTTGCCAAAGCCCCTCAATAAACGAACAGATCGTTTACCCTGGCTGGTAGGCCCATGTCGACATGCTTGGAACCCCCGAATGCTAAATGGCTCTTCTACATATGGTAGTTTCCCTAAATTACTGTTCCCAAAATGGGGGAAATTTATATAGGGCCCCGTATTTTAATAGGAACCCAAATATAGGACCCCGTATTATCGGGAATTTAGACCAATCCCCATATGGTACACAGGACCCTATCCTCGTGCCATGACACGCTTCCGCCAAAACATTACGCACTGTGAAAGACTTCTCGAACAGTTCGGACAAAAAGGTATCTAACAGATTCCATGTAGAGTCGTACGAAACCCTGCAGTACACGGGCCCAATCATACCAACCATCCACCCCACCGCCAAGCAAAGATTTCGATCCTGAACTTCAGAGTTCACTCAAGATGCCGTGACTTCACCGCCTTCAGTGCATCTGCGTCCGCTAACGGCCTCCCACTTGGTGAGTTGCAATGAGAAGCTGAGGATGCCCCACATTAGACCCTAAACCTTAAGCCCTAAACCGTACATAGTAGTTTCCATTTTATTTTCCATGATAACCCCACTGTAACCCTAATACTACCCCAATATCCCATCCTTCTTGAACCAAAATCCACACCCACCCTGATATGAAACACTCCCTCCGACGAAAAGACCATTTCATATCAGGGGGCTGGTGCCGTGTAATACGAGGAGGAATAAAGGATTACCATAGTACCCCCCCGAAAGGTACCCCCCCAGGGTTTAAGGAGCTAATAAGGACGTCGACTATATAAGGCTTCATAAGGCCTAATAGGGTTCCAAATCTGGGGGGGAGGTACCTTTGGAGGGGGTACTATTGTAATCCAATAAGGGAGCTAGACATCTTCAGCTTACTTGGACTTTACGGAGCACGCCTTTTTTGCAGGGACCCGCCGGAGAACAACCCACCTGCAGGTTTCTGGTCCTCCTAAACGCAAAACCCTGAAACACCAACCCCAAGTCCTGAACCTGAACCCTTAAACATCTAGGGTTTAGGGTTTAGGGGAAAGCCTAAACCCTAAATCCTGAAACCCCAACCTCAAGTCCTGAACCTAAGCCCTAAACCCTGAAAGCCCAAGCCCTGAAGCCCCGAAGCCCTTACCTAATCCCTTTATACCCCTAAATGCCCCTAATACCGCTATACAATCCCTGTAAACTATAAACCCTAAACTCTAAACAATATACCCTCAACCCTAAACGCTCTAAACTCTATACCCTTACATACCTGCTCCCTCCAATCTAGTTCCTTTTTGGGGTTTGGTATGGTTTTTTGGTTAGGGTTCTTATTAAAACTACCAAAAAAGTATTACATTGGAGGGTCTAGGTAAACCCTAATGAGGCCCCGAAGCCTTAGGAATCCCACGGCTTGTGCAGTATTGGCAAAACGGAATTCGTTCCTCACGGAACAGGGTGTTTAAAAGTGTTTTGGGTTTAGGGCTTAGGGTTTTTGGGCGTGGGGTTCAGGGTTTGGGGCTGAGGGGTTATGGGAATTCACGGTTACTAGGGCTTAGGGTTTAGGCTTACCCAAACGCGTATTTCAACAATTCGGATATGGCGGCTACTGAGGGATACATTTCGTAATTGGGTTTCAGGGATGAAAAACTTTGGAGTCCCATTTCGAGGGCTTCTATATTCGCATCATATTTGGCTTGGGTAAACAAGGGAGATCCCCTAAACCCTAAACCCTAAACCCTAAACCCCTAAACCCTAAACGCTTGAAGAGATCTTGTGAGTGCAAGCTACTTGAAGTGTGTGAGGAGGCTGCGGTGATGTAAGGAGACTCTTTAGGGTTTAGGGTTTAGGGTTTAAGGGTTTAGGGTTTAGGGTTTAGGGTTGAAATACTTCTGTTGCCCAACGCTTTACTCCTTACTTCCTCGGACCCTGACGGAGGGCGGGATTGAGGGATGATGCATGAGGGTTTAGGGTTTAGGGCAGCTGGTTCTAAAGTTTGGAACCAACTCAAAATCAGGACCCTTCCTGCGTGACTTGCCTTTATTCTCCTCTTAAAGAGGGGAACTGTTGACAGCTACCCATATGCTTGTGGATTCAAGGCTGCAACTCATGGGATTAAGGCCAGAGACCTGCAAATCAGCAAGGTTTCGGATGTCGAAAATACAAAATTCAGGACTCAGGGTTGGTTTAGGGGTTCAGGATTTGGGTTTAGGGTTTAGGGTTGAGGATCAGGAGTTACCCTAAGCAAGCTCCAAACCTTGTAAGTTATGCATTTATCCTATTGCACGACCGAAAATACTACACCCTAAACCTTTGCGCCCTAAACTGAGTTTTTATCCTCCAAGTAGAGTCCACTTTTTGAAGTTCCTGAAAAAAAGAATCCTCCAGCTCGTATCGGCCCCACAACCAAAATATTCATGGCAAACATCGGTTTCAGGGTTTAGGGTAAAGGGTTGAGGGTCCATGGCACAGCCCACAAGCAGGGAAGCCAATGGAAGAGCAAAGCAATCCGGCACGAATGCTGACTTTTCCAACCCTAAACCCTAAACCCCAACCACTGAAGAACGACGGCGCTAGTGGCGGGCGAAAACATGTCCATCCAATTCCCGGACCTCTGAACTGGAAGCCCAAGCCCAGCGCAACAAACCTTACTGGTGCTAAGTAGGGAATGAGGGAAAATAATATCCCTGTATGACCTTCCCTCATTCCCTATTAAGCCTGAACCCTAAACCCCATCCCTATCCAACATAGCGTAAACTTGCTGGGGTGTAGTGAGGAATATATATATATATACATTTGGATTATGTAGGGACTGTACAATCCCATGTTTCCCTACTAACTCCCGGTAAGTAAAAGGATACAAAGGAGTCTCAAACCCTAAACACCCTAAACCTTAAAAACCCTAAACGCACTAAAAACACCAAACACCATTTCAAAAACACACACAACCACACTTTAAAAGCACAGAGAGCCCCAAAACACCGAAAACAACTAGAAACAGTAAAGGCGACAGAAAGCAGTCCCTAAACCCTAAACCCCTAAACCCTACACCCTACACCCTAAACCCCTAAACCCCTAAACCCTACACCCTAAACCCTAAACCCTAAACCGTCTCATCCAACGGACAAGCGTCCCACGCACAAGGAAGTGAAGTGGTCGCGTCTGATCCTTCAGCCGCAGTCGCCTGAGACACCAGGTCTCCGCTCCTTTTAAGAGCAACTTCAATTTTAGGGTTTAGGGTTTAGGGTTTAGGGTAAAGGGTAATTTTAGCGCATATGGGGGTTTCCCAAAATTAGGGGTACCCTTTTTGGGGTCCCTATAGGAAGGACTATAGTATTTGGGGGTCTATATTGGGGTCCCCTTATTTTGGGAAACTACCATAAAGGGTGTAGGGCTTAGGGTTCAATACATTATCGTAACATGAATGCATGGTGCCTGTGATGGTTTGGCTATCAAGGTCAGTTAGCTCAAGTTCCTTGGAGGCAAGTCAAGCTATCCCGAAGGGTTCAGAGCCCAGATAACAAGAGGATGACCTGAAGAGGCCCTCAAGCGCTCCCTTGACATCCTTGAAACCTTCAAGCACATGTTTGACAACGCCCTTCTGATTCTGCCAAGCTTACCAGGGCCCCGGTATGACGCATTGAGCCTTTGTGCAAAGAACGAACTGCTGATTATTGGTAACGTATGGTGGTCTCCGTAAACAGGCGGACCCGAATATAGATACTAGAAAGCCATAAGCCTGATCTTGAGGAGACCGCCCATACACTGTACAAGTAGAAGCATAAGGATGCAAAGCTGAGATTGATTTCATTCCTTCAAACGAAACAAGGCCATGTCAACATAACTTGGAGGCTCAGGGGACATGATAAGTAAGTTCATAATGGGGATGATAGGGGTACTATACGGTTTATTTGAGGTTATAAGCTATAAGTATAAGTATACCATCTAAGTTTCTAAACACCCCTCAACCTCAAAATCGTAAACCCTCTATGCAGCACTCGGGATACCGCAAATTCGTACCACTCTGTCCAAAGCTGCTTGATGCGTGTCAAGGGGCTCCAGCTTCTCAATGGCCTCGTGGCATGCGAGTGCAGTTTCTGGGGGTTTAGGGTTTAGGGGCACAAAAACTCGGATGCAAGCTTTTCCAGACCGAGAAAATGTGTTTTGGTTGTTATTCCTATATAATTTCAGTACAGAAACTACCACTTCCGCGAGTAGCGCTTGTTTTTTTTTTGCGCTTTCCGCGGCTGCTTCTGCGAAAGTTTTCGGCTGAATTTCGGGATCTGCTTCCGCGAAAGGGCTTCGAAGACTACGCAAGGATCTCCGCGCACGCTCTTTT
>CAJNIZ010009733.1:0-13011 GCA_905231905.1 Symbiodinium pilosum
CCCCCTCCCCCCCCCCCCCCGCGTTTTGGGGCTGTAAGGGAGAAAGGAAGAGGGTTTTCACCCTCTCCGCCTTCGGCAACCATCACGCCCCCCAAGGTCGGCGGATAGCTTACTTTCTTTTCCCTTAAACCCTAAGCCATAAACTTCCTGGCTGTTCAGGGCCCGTCCCTCCCAATGTGATGCCAACTTTGGACGAATTCATGGTCAGCTGGCACCTATGTTAGACCCCTGCGCCGGATACCAAAGCGGCTTTTCAAAGCTTGGTCGCAGCAGTTGAGGGCTTTACGCCCCTCACCTCCCACGTTGCACAAGTTTTTCGGAGGTATGTGAATGCTGTGCGCGGTTTCGAGTGACGGGGCTTTTAATTGGAAATGTTAACACTTTCCCAAACATGACACTGCCATAGCATCGGCGCATCAAAAGCAACGGCAATACTAATACTCGGCAAGACGACCCTATGCAAAAAGCAGCATGTGCATCAAAAGGGTTGTTTTGAGTTGGCTTTAGATAAGCACCGGCCACTTGTTTCACTTTTGGTCACGCATGAGCAGGTGCCCTAATATCAGGTAGTGCATGGCTCGCATGTTGTGCTGCTGTTGTGGGACGGACTCCCTTCAAGATTGGAAAGAGAAGTGCCAGCACAATGGTTTAGCAAAGGGCCAAGAAATTCAGTGTCTGCCAAATAGCAAGTCGGGGACTGAACTACGGTTCAGACAGACTTTGGAAGCACGAGCTCTATACATATCGACGGGCTCTTGAATGCAATCTCTGCTTCGCAGGGGTATCTTGGCATCCGTATTACCCGGTACATCAAAAGAGGTTGCTTGCATCTGCCAGTAGATGTTATCTACAGCAAATGCCAGATGGATTCGAACTCGGATTCGTGGCTAGCGAATGACAGAGGGAAGACCTTGCAGAGGAGTTTATTGTGCAGTCGATGGGAGCATCAAATGGATATCCGAAAGCCTGGCAGCATTTCCAGTTCTGCCACGAGGAAGCTGATATCCTCCAAAGCTGATCCAGGTTAGCCAATCCAACATCTCCAAAACACCAGACCAGCGATTTTGTTGTGTGAGCGCTTTGGTTTTAACTAGCAGGCCATTTGTGAGGATGGTAATTCGGACATCATCAGGTTAGATTTAGAGTTCAGAACATCCGGCTCATGGTTTAAGTTCTTATCGTGGCTACGAAAAGCTGCGAGCTGATGATAGCCCCGCAGCGCTGCCATAAACAAATACCGCATCGCGCGTACCTTGAACAATGCCTCTGTTTCCAAACCCTCTTCTTCCTTGCAGCATTCCTGATGGTCATATCGTCGCACAATGCATGAGAACCCTGAACCCCTCAGGCCCCAAACCTGAAAGCCCGAGCTCTAAACCCTAGGTACCTCAACCTAAACACCTATACACCTAAACCCTAAGCCCTTAATTTGAGTTCCCGAAGCCTCAACCCAAAGCTGCAGGTGCCAGACTTTGCGGCCAGCAAGTACATGATCACCAATGGCCCTGGGCTCAGAAGTTCCAAGTTTACAAATGTTGTGTAAAGCATAGGGATCAGGATTTCGGGTGTAGGGTCGAGTATGCGGAAGCTAGGGTTGAGGGCAGTTTAAGAAGTTTCCGGACTTTGGGATTTGAGACATGGCGAAGGAATCATGCGGACGCCAATAGGCAATGTATAGCTCTGATATGTGCACGGCCAGATGCAGAGGTCAAAACTGTTCGAACCTCTCATTGCATATTCCAATACCACTATATATACTAGGTTATACACTATAAGATACTGTTGTTCTGTTTGGATGCATCTGATTTGCATGGGAACTGATCCAGTGGGCGTAGACGCTCATGGCATTCTCCTTCCGGCACTGCCGTTGCTAGAATAACCATGTCTTGGCATTTCCCCCGCGGCACTAGTGGATTTTTGCTGGCTAGACTGCATCACCGCAGCCAGAGAGAATCATCCACGGCGTCCGTATTGATTAAATTCAAGCTAGGAGTGCAAGTTTTTTGATTTGAACTTCACATTCACATTTCAGATTGTGGTGTCGAGAGGGCTGGGGACATTGGAGCCTTACACATTGGTGTTGGAAAGCATTTCTCCTTCGCAGGCCAGGCCCGTGCAAAGTGCCTTAGAAGGATCCTGACGCTCCACACTGCGAGCATGCCTGCCTCCCACTCAATGGAAACATTTCAGGCTTAACTACCTAACCTTCAAGGTAGACACTCAACCCTCATTGTTCTTATAAAGCAAATGATACGGACCCAAAAGGCTGTGAGGCCCTGGGTGAAGCCCGCCCCCTTTGCGTGCTACAATATTGGCACATATTAGCCTTCATAATGAGCCCCTTTTCCACATTCGCCCCTGCCTGACACCCCCATTGGTTTTGATGGCCAAGAGATGCTCCATCAAGGTGAGTTCTGGCACTTTGTTGCGGCGGGCGGCTACCGAACCGAAAAGTATTGGAAGGGACCTCGGACCATGCTGGGGCGAATGGCTGTGGTTTGGTGCTGGGGTTTGGATTTCCGCCTCCATAAGAGTGCGCATGTCCTCCCGCAATAGCCCCTATCATGGGAGGCGTGTGGATACCACCATGCAAGTTTTTTTTTTTTCTCGCAGTGCCACGGCTTTATTCGGCAACAGTGAACCATAGGGCGTGAGCACAGTGAGACCAGTGCGGATCCGGCATTTATCATATCACCTACTTGGGACATGTGAAAGCATAATAATGGTGATGGCATTTCTCATTTAAGTGTTAGTAGTATTATTAACAGCAGTAATTACTATTCTGGACGTTTGACCCTTCAACTCGGTGCTAGGTTTGTAGGTACTTCTTTGCACATTTCTGGCACACTTGCTGTAGATGCTACCTGATTTCAGCAGCTTGCCGAGAAGATGACTTTTGCTAACCCAGAGCCCCATCAACCTCTAAACTTAGGGGGAGGTTAGTAGAGAATAGGGGAACATAGTATATAGGGTTTATGTGTAGAGTGATCATAGTCCCTTATTCCCTACTAGCCAGTGAGTGAACTGAGCCCTGCACCTGACTGACCCATAGGAACCCTGGGAAAGAGGACTCCTTGCCTCCACTTCTGTTTTGAACCTACGAAATGACAACCTGCGACTACCTAAGCCAGGCCTGGTTGGCTCAACATAAGGTTTAAGGCCAGTTGAAGGGTTCGGGATTCGGAGTGGTCGAGGATTTGGGGTTTCGGTTTTAGGTCGAATTTCGGGCAGTCCTTGTCCAGCTAGCAGGAGCGATTGTCCTACATCTTTGCTAGGCTTTGAAAGGGGGGCTTGAGTTATGTGGCAGCCCACCCAAGCTTGAAATTTGGCAACTGGAGGTCAGAGGATGGATGGAACTGGCGGAAGTACCGCAACATGACGCTCGAATGACATCTGGGATGGTCTGTGCTCTTGATGCCTTGTATTCTTTGCCGGGTAAAAACCTAAACCCTAAACCATGCACCCACACAGCCTGTTTGGCTGCTCTTTCCCCGAGGATTCCCTGCCGCTGTCAATTGAGTTTTCTACCAGCTCTTAGTCGGAACTGCTATTTACTTGGGCTTAGTAGGGAATTAGGGAAGATATTCTGAAGGTTGTATATGGGGGTATATTCCCTACTTACCACAAGCAAGGTTAGGTTCTTGCCTGGGGCCTGACATCAGAGACAGTTTTGATTGTAGACCAATCCTTATAATCCCACTTTCCATTTCATTTCCATTTTCTTTTTCATTTGATTCTCCATTATTGGGCGTAACAGGTACCCTAATTTTCGGAAACCCCCCTCCTCCCAAGTGGATGGGAAGAACATCCGAGGAAGTGGCCTTTCTTTTGGGTCCAAGATGGGCTTGCGCCTCAGTCTTGTGCCAAATCACGCCCTTGTGGGTGTCTTATGTTCGGTACTCTATAACTCTGTTTCCTTCTACCTTCCTTGAAAGCTATCCTTGGGCTGTGTTTGGGGGTAGGAGGAGGGTGGTTAATCTTCAAAGCTATCACAGAAGCATCGCTTTCATGTTGGTTTCTTGTGGAGCTGTAGGTTCGTGGTTCCTGACTGTGGAAAGCTGGCAGGGTAGCAGCCTGCCAAGATCACTACAACTACCCCAAAGCCCGTAAATGTAGCTAAGCCCTTGAAACCCTACATAACGAGGAATAAGCAACCTTTGGGTTTTTTGCGGGGTGCTCCTCAGTTTCAAATGCTCGCACTTTTGGCCAAGGCCCCTGAACGCCTGAACATCACTCTAGACGCTAAACCCTGCTCCACAGCTCTCAGGCCTTGAGACGCGTGCGCCTGAACCCGAAGCGGCTAAACTTGTCGTGCCTGGGTATTTCTCTGAGAGGGGAAGATTGCACCAAAAATTGGAACCCTGCACCCCTAAGCCAGCACCTAAACACTGAGCCTCCGAAACTCTACACCTTCAAGCCCTAACCCCTGAGCTTCAAACCTTCAACTCTGCAGCCCCAAACCCCCAAATCTTTGACCCTAAATCCCAGAACCCCTAAACCCTAAACCTATCTTACCGTGGTGAAGGCCCCAGGGATCTATGCAGTTCAAGCTTCGCACCATCTTCGAGGACTTCGGATGGAGCTTTCAGGGGCTGGGTTAGAGGTGCAAGGGGTCAGGGTTTAAGTGGTTGGGTGCAGGGGGTTTGGGGTTTAGGGCTTAGGGGGTTGTAGGGTTTGGGGTTTTGTAAGTTCAGGGTTCAGGCAGGGGTAGAGTCCTAGGGTGTGGAATTCCTAAACTCTGAGCCCAACCCAAAACCTTGGAGTCTAGACCCCGAAAGCCTAAACCTACATCTCTCGAGCCTTAACCCCCAGACGCTGAACAATTGACCTACGAAGTACTGCTTGTTTCATGGGTTCCCTTCCTACCCCGCATACAGGAGATCGATATGGTCTGGAGCTGGCCAGTGGATGTCAATTACCATGAGGCCGCCGTGAGATTTTGGTGGTCTTGGCTCTTTTGGGGGTTGTTAAGGATTCGGAGGGCTTCAAGGGTGTACGGTTTAGGATTGAGAGTTTAGGGCTTTGGGTTCTGGATTTACCCTGCCACAACATGGATCCTCACAAAGCCCCTTACAAACGAATTCTAATTCCAGTGAAGTCTTTATGATGCCTCTTTTGATTTACAGCGGAGGAAAATAAACAAGAATATGAAAAAACAAGGACCCGGAACACCACTACTTGTAAACGGGCGAGACTATTTTTGCAAGGAGCCCATGGGGAGTAAAGTGATGAGATAGACACCTAATTAAAACTATGACCTCGAATCCTCAGTTCCTTACTCTGCCATTGCTTTTTTACAAAATATCCATAGAGGAAGTTGTGTAAACAGAACCTACAAGTAAATCCGGCGGGTAGAAGGCGGAGTTCCGTGATTTCCTTGGTTTCCATTTTTCAAATCTTGCAAAAGATACAGAGGATATCTAGCCAGGTGTGTTTGATATTAGGGGGAAGCTACCTTGAAAACTAAACCTGCTGTTGTCCCGACGCTCATGTAAAGAGTGATCGAAACGCTTCATACCCACTAAACCCTGAACCCTCAATCCCCAGATTCCTAACACTACAAACATTCAGCTCGTTAATTAGTCGGTTTACGTACAGCCACCGTACCCGTGCCTGTGATCTAGAAGTTGTGGCTGCCGTTGCCACCCAGCTGCGCCTCCTGTCCAAAGTTGGTACCGCCAGATCCACTGAGCCACTATTATACTAGTTTCTAGGGGCCCAAAAATTTTTTCAGTAACAGAGAAATCAAATTAATGGAATATGAAATGGCAACTGGCTTTATGTAGGGGTAAAAGAGGTGTTGTATCGATCAAAGGAAGAGTCCTCGTTCAAGAACAGTATAGGCTAGTGACCTCGGACAGACCTCAACACGATATTCATAATCATCTAAGAACCCATAGCATTTGGGGAGCCTTTGGATGGCTCAGGCGGGAGGTGGCTATGCCCACAACTCTTTAGGATGAGTCTGCTATGATGCTCTGCCAGCAAGCCCCTTAGCGACTCCTTGGAGCCATAAAGAGCAGTTTGCACGTCTAGCAGCCGACGTTTACGGTCAAGGTTCAGAGGCGGCTAGTTGGCAAAATGCAAGATAGCCCGAAATGATTAGAATCCAACGTGGCAATATTCCGTGGTTGTATCAGCTCCTAGAAGATTTAAGGTGACATGGCTCCTTTACTCAATAAACCTGAACCCACTTCATTCCAAAAGCACACTACAGTTTGGCCGAAGCCATGATGCATGAAGCTGTTCAGGCAAGGGCCTTCTGCGCCTGGAAATCGGAGCAGGCAACTTCAATTATGGGCTGACTGGGCTTAAGCTTGAGAAGGGCAACCAGAACTGTGGTTCTTTGGGGATCAGGCAGTTCTTTGAGGCCTCTGTTGTTGCAATAGTGAAGGGCTTTCGCGAGGTTTCGGCATAACGTTCTGGGGTGGGCTGCAAGGGAAGGTTGCGGTTCAAGGTAAACTTCAAGAGCTTGAATCACTGAAAGTATGCTTTGCTTGATTATGCTTTGCTGGAGCCTAAGAATTTGGCGATGTTGGCACACTGTTTCTCAGGTGCTCGTCAGAGTAGTGCCAACACGGCAGATAATTCGTGCATTTATGCACGGTGCGGCCCTGCTTCGTGGAGACTCGAGATTGGGGTTTTATCGAAGTGACGTGAAGAAAAATCACGCGAAAGCAAAACTCATACTTGTGCTTTATCTTCGGGCTGCTGACTGTTGAGAACCGCGGCGTTTCCGAAATTAGTCATGCTGGACTTCTTAGCCAGTTGTCCAGCATGAGGGTTAGTCCAGCTCATCCACCAGCCGAAATCAGCAGTCAACATTGGAGTTCATGGAGTGTTTGAGGGTTCACCGTGACCTTCATTGAACTTGCTGTTTGCACCTCTGATCCAGACATAGGCCCCTAGCAACCTAAAAGCCAGCCCTTGTTTTTCGAGGGCTTCAAAGGCTTGATATTGGACCAGAGCCAGTTTAGGAATTGCGTGACCACCCTTGCTATTTGATAATCACCCATCAAACTTACAAAACATCATGGACAACTCACAGTTCAAGGAAACATGCTTTGATTCAAGCTAGGGGCCCCCTTCCTGCCTTGGCAACAGCAGGGTTATTGCAGGGGCCCTGCCTAGAAAAAGCTGAGCTCAGAATTCCGCGTCACGCCTTATTCCGGCTTTGTAGGCCGAAAACCCAAACCCTAGCCCCAAACCTTAAACCCTACAAATGGTAAACCCTAAACCCCTAACCGCCCTAACCCTTGTAGGCTAGTATTTTGTATGACCTTGCTCAGCCAGGATGGGTTAGCAGGAAGCCCTGAGGCAAGCGCTCCCTCGAATTTGCGGTCCTTTTGGGGTCCTCATGTTTGGGAGTGTGTTATTTGGGAGCTTGCATTGTTGGTGATTGAAGGTAATTTTGAGACAGAATCATAGCATAGGGGAGAAGCCTAAGCAAGTCCTTGTATGTCATGGCATATACTCTTCCAGAAGAGGCAGAGTGGGCGGGGCTATGAGTAGGTGTTCAAATTTTTGGCCTTCCCTTCTCGTGAAATTCCGCGCCTTAGACGGAGCAGCTGGGTGGCCTTGGGAAAGATGTGCACAAACCCTAAACTCTACACCCTAGCTAAACTAGTAGTTCAAGGTTGACAGGCACCTTGCGAGCTCCATGTCTCGGAGTGTGTTGGATTGTTCCAAAAAAATAAGAGGATCCTGCCACGTGGCGATTTCCGTCCTGACTACTGCGACACGGTAGGATAAAAACCATCACTACAAAATTTTCTGGATTTGTCATGATGATGACGAGGATGAAGAGGTGGGCATTTGCAGTGGGGTTCCAGGGCTCCATTTGGTCCCCAGGCAACGTCATTCTCAAGCAATTCCTTTTTGTGGTCAAACCTGTATAGTCCGGGTTACCGCGCTCTGTAAGCAGCATTCTCCATGGCTTGAAAGTTTCCTTGTCAGTTCTAACTGACTGCTACGATCATCCAGCTTTGCTCCATATCAGGATTCAGAAACAGATATGTGCACGGCCGTGGATAGTGTTGAATTTGCTTCCCATTTGTTATCACACGTCTTACTACATGAGAACAATGATTGCTGTTGTGCAGTTAGTAGACAGTCCCTCGCTAGAGTCAATGCCGACAGCATACAACATTTAATTCTGAAGCCTTTCGTAAGGCTTGTAGCATCAGTGCCGGAATTCCTAGTCCTAAACTAGGTCATGCAGGGAGTGCCCTTCGTGTAACTCTTGCTATTGCAGAACATGTTTTTTTTTTTTTTTTCCGGTTTGCCAGCTATGGCCTTGCTGCTGTTGCTCCTGCTGCTGCAGCTACTAAAGACTACTGCTGCTACTACTCCTCCCTCTCCTTCTCCTCCTCCTCCTCCTCTACTCTGATCTTACTCCTACTCCACTCCACTCTACTCCACCTACGCCGTCACCACTGCTCCCCCCCGCCGCCACCGCCGCCGGCGACGGACACCACGGCGACCACGACCACCGCGACTGCGACGACCACCAGCGCCACCGTCCCCGCAGGCGCCACCATCACCGCCGCCGCCCTCCTTATTACTACCACAACTGGTTTTACTAGCTGGCACCGTTACAATTGCAACTCACCAGCATTTGGACACAGTTCAATTGACTCGGAAGAGTGCAGGGGATGTTCGGCACCACAAACAGTGGTCGCTAAAGAGTCCTCCGGCCTAGGTACCCCAAGCTCCAAATCCTAAGCCCCAAGCCCAAACGCCCAAACTCCGGAGGCTAAATCCTACACAAACCCTGCAACTTGACTCAAAAGCCTTAGATCCAAATGTCACAGTGAGCCTTAAATCCTAAGCCCTCATCCCAGAGGTACCCTAAAAGCCTCAATAGCTGCAGGCCTACAGGGTGATCACGGAGGCGGAACACCACCTCATCCGTCATCCAGAGGCCCGTTTTCAGGCTTTTGTGGGGTACTACATGTCCTAAACTGGGCTCTGAAGCAATCCGATTTGAATCATGAAGCCCTTATTCTTTCTTAGCGTTCCTGTAGCCTATGAAGTGTTAAGCACTGCGTGGTATGGGATGCGTTTGACAACACAGGCCTCTCAGAGGTTGTAGGGTGGCCCCCTGGCTACCATGACCAGGGTGTCAGGCATGCCTTCTTGAAGCCACATCGCCTCTTGAACTTCAAAGCTTCCCATGACCTTAACTCCATCCTGTACCTTTCCCTAAATAGTCCATGGCTTCCATCACGAGACCTCTCAATCCCTAACATCCATGACTCCTCTTGTATTCAAGAACGATGTCTGGTCCTCTTGGCAGAGATCAATTGTGATCTCAGGGTTTGGAGAGGTCGGGGTGAAGTTTGGGACCCTTGCAAAGGAACTTCCCACATGGAAACTCTCGCCCCCTCGCACTCTCCCGTGTTGAAAGGCCTCGAAACCTAAAATTCCCCAACTCCTGAACCCTGCGTGCCTAAGGCGGCAGAGTCCCCAAAAGTTGGCCCACAGGCACGCCCTGAGAAAATGGCCGAAAGCGGCTATGATCGGGCCATGCATGCAGGCTCAGGGCGAGAGAGCTGTATGGGCTGTAGGTTCGTGTTTGGGGGTTAAGGCTGTAGGGTAGAGGGATCCAGTAGGACAGGGTCTGAGGCTTCTCAGAAAACAAAATGGAAACTACTACATTTTATAGGGATTATATAGGGGATATATTGGGATAATGGAAAATGAAATGTAAACTACTATAAAGGGTTATATGGGCTCAGGTTCATGCTTGAGCCCCAGTGATTCTTAGGAGCCTGGCAGGCTCCAAAAGAAAGTGAGTTTAGGGATGATGACTCAGCGGGTCAAGGGAATCTGTGTCCTTTGTTGGGGAAGCGGGGCTTGCCTTGTACCTGCGGATGTCTAGGAAAAAGGGGTCATCATGGCATGTGGCTTTGGGATTTCCTACCCACATTCACATACACATATGTATTTTGTATGGCCCGTTTGGTTGCTTCTGTTCGCTAGGTTCGCACCTGACCCCATCATGTACAGTAAGGGATGGCATCCTTCGGATTGCTCATTGTGGACTGCGAGGACTTGCTCCGCATTTGGACTTGAGAGACATTTTCATGAGGAATCCTGCGCACAATTCTTTCCGACCCTGCCATAGCACTTAGGCCGGTAAGGTGGCATGTATAGTGTGGGATTGCCCGGGTTTTATTTGCAATCCGGGCCTGCAGAAGTCCAACAGTACCTGTTCTCTTGGAGCATGGCTCTGAGCTACACTCCTTAAAGGAGTTCTCTATAGGGGAGTATAATAGGGGCTACTAGGGGTATACATTATAGCCCACATACGAATCGGCCCGGGTGTTGCGACCGCCTGGTCGGGGACCACGTCTGGTGGTTTTCGACACATTGGGCTCATAAGGGGTTGTCCTTTCCCAGAGCAAGCATGAACCAGGATCTAGCGCAAGGTTCACATGAGCATAAACTTTTCAAACTGCGCAAGGTGGTGCAGAGTATGCCGGTTCTGCCTCGACCGCAGCCAATGCCAACTTGGCTTATGCTGTGACCTCAGATGGGTAGGAAGTTCAGGCAGGCGTTGCACAGCTTGCGCGAAGCTAGTTGCTTTGCACAGACTTTCCGCAGATGTTGCAGCAATCCTTGCTTCCAAGAAGGAAAATTAGAGAGTTCATTGGAATGGTCAGTACCAGTGATGGCAGCAGCGGCGGCAGCAGCAGCAGCTGCTGCTGCCGCTGCCACTGCTGTATCCTCAAGAGTCGCACGCCATCTGGATAAATGGAATCCCACTGCGTGATTTCAGACTTAACCCAGAAAGCCTCGGTTCGCCTCGAAGACTTGAAACGCTTAAGAAAGCCCTGAACACCAATCGCTACAGCACTGGAACATCCAAATCTCACTCTCTGACGCACCCGCAACCTAGAGCTCCACGTGTCCAATCATCACCGCCCCTAGCGTTGAATGTTGTCCATTCCCAGATAGTTCATGCATGTAGGAAAGCTCATTGGGAAGGATGGGCCGCAAAATTTAGCAATGAAGCGCTAGGCGACACCTCGCTTGTTCTGGGGAAGATCGAGTAAAGAGGGCAGTGGTGCTGAATAGTGCCTCGATTGATCAAAGCATGTCCGTATATGTGCATCATAGACTCACTACATACAGGCTCATGTGTGTCTACATATATATATATATGTCTTATTACATCGTTCTGGAAGATATTCGCCCATCTCTCCACAGAGGCCTCCCAGTCTCCTGTCGATGCGCTTCCGGCTTCGCCAACCGGACACCATGACGCCATGGGCGCAGCCCTCGGGTCAATACCAAAGAGAAAGACCCTTCATGCCCTCCATATTCCTTGTCAAGGTGCCCTTGTTGACTAGACGGAGGTTTCTGGGAATCAAGCTTTGTCTTTGCATGATCGCAAGATACATTGCCTAGCGATTATGCGGGAGATAATTGCAAGTAGAAACGGATTGTCCGATGCCTGACTGTATCATGATCTGCTACAGGATTTCTCGCAAACAGGCTTTCGTGGCTGGCCGCTTCATGACCCTTAGACCGTACACCCGAAACTACGCCGCCGTCAGGCAATGCTTGGGAATGGACGGAGGACCATTTCAATCCGCTGGAGGGGTTCAAGGTGCACTACGCCAGCAGCCCAGCCGCTGAATTGGGCGGTGTCTCAAACTGGGGTGACCCTAGGGATTTCTAGGGGTTAAAAGGAAGTGGCTAAAGGAGTCTGCAGGGGTCATGTTGAGAGACACGCAATTCCTAAGGGAAGGATAATTCTTTGGGAATTGGTAGTCTAGGCGCTTGAGCCATACACTTACTGGGGGTTAGCAGGGAATAAGGGAACATATTACATGGGGATTCTATTCCCCCGTTCTCTACTAATCACCAGTAAGCTCACTTTAACCTTTGAGCCATGAACTGTTCTCTGAGACCTACGATGACTTCTCCACGCCCTGCTTCGATGGCCGACATCACATCATCATGGGCGGAAGCTTCGTGAGCAACTCTGTCTCAAGCTACCCCAAAATTGAGGGTTACCTTTGAAGGGGATATGGGGATCATGAAGGGGATAAATTGGGAGAATAGCAAGGAAAATGGAAACTACTATTCAGGGTTTAGGGCTTTGGGGGTTTCCCAAATGTAGGGGTACCTGTGGCGCGTCTCTAAAATAGAGATTAGATTATTTTTGAGACTCCATATTACAGGGTTCCCCTGTTTGAAGAAACTACCAGGTAAGGAAAAGCTAGGTCAGTAGTCTGGAAAAGTGGAAAAGATTTTGTTCTGTATGGGACTCGATTATTGGCCCCTTTATGGTGTTTCCAAGATCGCTTTTTTGACAGCCTTACATAAGGGATCCCTGCTTTTTGGTCCAGTGATTTTGGAAAGCATGCTTCTGCAAGATCAGGCAAGTCAGACAATGGAGCATCGGGATTCTGCCGCTACCATTTCCGACCGCACTTCCTCCAGCATTCTGGCTTCCGATTGGCCTGGGCCCTGGAACTTCCTGAAGTAGAGCTACAGTATGAACAACAGCAGTACTCACCTCTCCGCCCTTTTGAATTGTAGTTTTCTTCACGTGGTGTTGAATTGAAAATGCTGACTTGCCAGGGGGCGGGAGAATTGCTACGGGAGGTGATAAGTAGCAATCGTGAGCTCAAGCATGCCATGCACTTGGAAAGAACAGATCCTTGGCTCTAAGTGCTGAACTCTAAAGCCCAAAACCACGAAACCCTAGAACCCTAAACCCCAAAACTCTGAACCCTAGAACCCTGAACCCGAAACCCTGGAACTCTAGAACCCTAAATCCGCCAAAAACCGAAACCCTAAGCAGTTTTTGAGCTGGCTCGCCCAGGGATGGTTTGGGGGGGCAGTAGGGTTCAGCATCCTCCGAATGGTCAACTGAACGCTAAACATCTGAGCCACAACGCAGTCACATTTTACGTGTATAATATATATATATATATGTGGGCGGGAGGGTATCCCCCCCCCCCTGTATTCCGTAGCCTTTGTACCAACGATTCT
>CAJNIZ010009734.1:0-13009 GCA_905231905.1 Symbiodinium pilosum
AATTAGGTTCATGAACAGCAACCCAGTTAAGGCGCTTATTCTACATACTTTTAGGGTTCAAACGAGTCTACCTTAGGCTTCAAGAACTTTGCGCAATAATTTGCTTTCGGGTTTAGGGTCTAGGGGCCTAGACCCTACTTTGAAGGAAAATGGAATTACGACTGGATTAGGTATCCTACTTTCTAAGGGTTACAGTAAGGCTACAGTTACAACAGGTTTACTAGGGGATATAACAAATCACCTATCCTCAGCTTCCCAGACTAAAAGTGCAATCCCTGAACCCTACTTGCCGTGCATTGGTGGGCGCCTGTGTTCTCGCGTGCTGCTCGGTGTGGGCATACATTTTAGTTGTAGAAACGTTCAACGTTGCAAGTTGGGATCCAATTATGGTAATATCCCTAAGGGTCCAAGGACCCAAATAATAGGGTTTTAGGGCCCAAATACTATAGTATTTGTAATATTTGAGCCCTAAAACCCTATTATTTGGGTCCTTGGACGCTGAGGGTGTGATAGATGTAGGTTCTCCGTTACCGAAGTCCTCTGTTCAAAGCTGCTGAACCAAAATGTCATGCTAGATGACATTCAGGGGGGAACAGGACATGCTGGTTGGGGCCTTATATTGCCGTTTTGGCTGACCATTGTTTTTGTAAATGGCTCGCTTTAAGGTCTGCGACTTGGTTTGTGGGGCATTTGGCGACCTGCGTTGGTCAGTCTTTCGCTTTCCGGGCGGCACATGCCTTCCCGTCAAAGGTAATTAATAATATCAATGCTCCTGCAATGTTGGGAGAGCTTTAAACCTTAAACTCTGAAGGCAGACCGACGAGCAAATGGTCAAAAACCTAGGCGCCCCCCATGGACGAGTTGCAGACGTAAAGCTCTTTGTTTGCGATTTTGGAAAAACAACCTACATCCAATGAACCTTAAAAGCCCTAAGCCCAAAAGCCTAAATCCCAAGCTCTCAAGCTTGACTACATTTTCTGCCTGAAGGTGGCCGGCAAGGTGTCCGTGCAGCTGAAGGGCTTGTCAAAGACTTTCGCCAACGGCAAGCAGGTGTCCAATTCGGGTTATTTAGGGTTATAGAAGGTGAAATGGGAATGTTTCTATATGTAGGGATGTATAGGGATTGGGGATATACACGGTTTTTGGGTGTATTTTCCCATCAATGGAGAAGCAAGTGGAACAAGCAGGAGTTCAGGTTTAGGGCTTCGGGAAAGACTACGTGGGGTGGTCTCAAATTGGGGGTTGCCTTCGGGCAACCTAGGGAGATATCCGAGATTACAAGGCGATTGTTAGGGCTTGTCTTTGGTTAATTTCGACCTGTTTGTTCTTCTGTCGGGTCATACAGGGGTTAGGCTTTACGCGAGTCTCAAGATTGTTGGGCCCTTTCTGTCTGAAAAGCCCAAAACTCCCTTACAAAAAAACTGTTCCTCACAAAGCCGAACCATGGTACCCTAAACCCTAAACCTGCAATCCTGCACCATCAACTCCCTAAACCCCTAAACCCCCAAACCCTAAACAGGACATCCCAAACACTGGCTTCAGGTTTGAGCTTGCATTACTTCACCTTAATGCCAGCTCGAACAATGTGGGTTTGGGATTTAGGGTTTATAGGGCTTAAGGGAAATTATGTGGTTTTCCGAAAATTCGGGGTACCTTTCGGGGGGTCTATATAACTAATAAGGATTATTGCATTGGGGTCACCCCATTTAGGGAGAGTACCATATGTTGGGCTTAATGTATGTATATGTATGTATGTATGTATGTATGTATGTAGGTAGGTAGGTAGGTATGTATGTATGCATGCATGTATGCATGCATGTATGCATGTATGTACGTATGTCTGTACGTATGTATGTACGTATGTATGTATGTATGTATGTATGTATGTATGTGTGTATGTGTATATATACATATATACATACACGCACTAATACAGGATTTAGGGTAAGATATTGGAAAATCAAATGGGAAAGGAAGAGGTAGATGAAATCGACACCGTGTTTAGACAGGATTTTTGCTAGGGGCTTGTAGCGCATTGGTCCGATTTTTGAATAGGGTCTTGGGGTATAGTAAACTATAACTTTAAGAGCGTTTTCGGAGTAAGAATTGTAAATGTAGCCACAAAGTAAACCCCTACATATACACTAAGCCCATAATTATAAGCCTAGAATATTCAGTCTTCTACATTACTTCACGCTCCCCTGAGCACCAGCAAGCCTAGGGGCAAAGTGCGTAAGGCCGTGGGATTTAGGGTTTAGGGCTTACCGCTTACGCTTAGGGCTAAGGACAGGTTAGCCTGCTTATTGAGCTGGGATAGGGTAGTGTTCAGGTCTGGGTAAGAGTGGCTGGAACATTTGAGGCCTGTAAGCGTAGCGTCCGAATGTGAAAATCTTTCGAGAAGACCGTTGAGCCCTCATCTTTCGTATAAGCCTTACACCCTCGACTCTAAGCAATGTGGCGGTTTGCATGTCTTTCTCCATTCCTGGACCCTGATTTTCCCGCACCAGTAAGTCATGCGTTCAAGGGCATCGCCTTAAACAAACCCTACTATGGTATGTCAGGCATTGAAGGGCATCACCCTCGACATGCAACAGGACACGATCATGGGCTTGCTGGGCTGAGCACTCAGCGCTGTGAGGGAGGCTTTGGGTTTAAGGTTTTGGGCGTGCAGGCGAGGTCACGTGTTCGGGCATGCAGAAGTGGAAATTTATCGCGTTCGCTCAAGTGTTGCTGTTTGTTACATGTGCGGATCTGTGCGTGCTTCCTCTCGCGTCGCTTGCCGCGGGGCTGCGGAAGGTTTGGAACGAGTGCATCGCACAAGGTTTGCGTGCCGTACGAGATGATAGTTAGCTGAGGCAGCTAATGCTTTTTTAAGCCCTAGAACAAAGAGTTCGCGTGTTCAACGCGTGTCTTACAGGCAGCGACCTGTGAGCGGCTCACATGAAAGACCACTTGCTTTTGCGTACTGCGCAAGCTGCCTCCAAGTGAAACTCGTAGGATCTGGGTATCGCGAAAGTTACTACAGGCGCACACTGCCTGTCCACATTGGAACCATCCTCTTCAACCGCCCGCAATGTGTGGTCGCCATGCGCCCTGGTGGATGGATCCCCATCGTGGTCCCTATTCTCATGGGTTCCCCTAAAACCCTAAAGCCTACAACCCTAAAACCCTCAAACCCTATCTCAAACCCTATAAACCCTAAAGCCCTAAACCCTTCAACCCTAGAAACCCTGAACTCTCTTTTTCCCGAATCTTGTCGGTTACCTAACAACCTGCTTGCACCAGCCCCTGTAGGTTGTGCTGTTTCCTAATTAGCTGAATTTAGCCCCAAATTATCCCTAGATGAGCGTAAGTAAGGAGGAATTCCACGCGGGTGTCGTATAAAGGGTGGGTAAGGGAATCCGTCATATCTATTCCCCACTCCCTCTTCAGTACCCCAAATTAGGTTATCCCCACCCTGACCTTGAAACGACCTTCACGTCAAAAGTCAGACCACGACACACGGGAAAAAACCCGAGCATCAAACCTCATAAGCCGTAAAACCTTGCAAACCCTTTTACAATCCCTTCAGAATCCCTAAGGGTCCAAGGACCCAAATAAGGGTTTTAGGGCCCAAATACCATGAATATTATAGTATTTGGGCCCTAAAAACCCTATTATTTGGGTCCTTGGACCCTTAGGGTTATAGACCCTGCAAAAACCTGTAACAGGCATAAGCCCCATAAGCCCTGCAAATCCTACAGACCCTACGAAAGCCTTTCAACCCAAGAGAGTGAATCCTAAACCCTCAGGTCACAACGGCGCAGGCAAGAGTACCACCATGTCCATACTCACAGGCTCGAAGATTGTACGGTTTCCGGGTCTGGGAGCTTCGGTGTGAGGGGTTGACGGGGTCAAGGCTTTAGGGGATTACTACGGGGTACACGCTTTCAGGGTCAAGTGTTTTTGGTTCAGCCGTTCGGAGTTTTAGGGTAAGCCACCTCTTCGGGGTAGTTGGCGGGTTTAGGGTTCAGGGGTTGAAGCTTAGGACTAGGAATGAAAAGAATAATGTAGACCCCTGATTGATAAACCCCCTCCTTTGAAGGGCCTGAATATTAGGATCCCTATTATTATAATCCCTATTAAGGGGAGGGGGTTGATTCCTCAGGGGTTTACATTAATGATAATAAGGTTTCTGGTTCCCCGGCCCCCAAAATTCAAATTAGGATCTTGAGGTCATGTGATAGCTGTAGGGTCGTCATTATCGAGGATGGGGTAAGTACAGCTCCGCAGGGCTTGCAAGGTTGTACCCCCAACCCTATAAGGGTTTAGGGTTCAGGATCCTCAACCCTCAGCCCTAAACCTTTAAGGATCTTTTGGCCGGACGGGACTTCCCATTGGTTTGAGGGTTTAGGGTTGGGTAGAAGCTTGAAGATCAATACCACCCCTGTGGGTGTGGTTGCGGGTTTGTGAATTACCGCCCACGGTATTGTCCGTGTTCCTGCTTGACTTCAGAAACATTAGCCTTAACATGGTCCGTTGTTGTGTGGTTTGGGGGGGTTGAGCTTTAGAGGGGGCCAGAGTTTTCAAAGCCCAAAGCCGTCTCTGATTTTAAACTCCCAATACGCATGCAAATTACGTGCTTGGCTTACTACAATCCTAATGAACATCCAAGCCGCAATTGTGGGAAGGGTTCCGGGGCAGGTAGAAAACCTTTATATATAGAGGTTCTATTGGGACAATGGAAAAGAAAATGGAAACAAGTATATTATCATGGGGTATTTAGGGGTAATATAGGGATAATTTTATACTGTCCGACAACGGAACTGCCGTTCTGGTTTCGGGGTCCTGCATGCTGCAGAGGAAGTCTTACAACCACCTAGGGTTTAGGGTTTAGGGCCATTGGGGTATTATTAGGGTTATCTAGGGGTTTTATGGTGACACTGGAAAAGACAATGGAAACTACTGTAATGGGTTATATAGGGTTTAGGGTGTAGGACAACCGCCTTAGTCTTCAGCGTCTTCAAATGCCGCTGAACAGTCTGTCCGTTCCTTTGCCAGGCCTCTACCCGCCTACCTCGGGGGATGCCCTCGTGCATGGCGTCTCAGTTCGGAAGGACATGCATCCCTATTGCTGTTACAAAAAGTCCTGCATGACCGTAGGATACCATAATATCAGAATTAGCAAGGTATATGGTACATGGAGCCGATCAGGGTTTTTGGTCAGAAGGAAAGGTGGTGTATGTGGCCTCAAAACTGCGAAGCTCCTCAACCCGAAGCCGTAATCCCTAATCCGGCCCTAGACATTTGAAGCGGAGCCTGAACTGAACCCCCCGAAATTCTTGCTTCAACAAGCAGGCCAAGATTAGGGTTCCTACCGCCACTTCATGCACCAGCTTGCGAAGTCTACATGTTCTACCACTTCGTCATGACCTCTGTAGAATCATTGTACCACAAAACCGGAAACCTTTATTCAGGTCCGCTCAATAAACTCGTAAACCCTTGATTTCCCAAATCTCTGACCCCTACACCCCAAACCCCGAAATCCCTAAACTCATAGACCCCAAACCCAAACGACCTCGAAGCCAGTATGTGTACGGCACGCAGTGCTCACACCTGTTGAGCCTGATTATTTTTGGCGATGCCTAGTTTTCGTTTCTGGATGCTGTTAATGCCCAAAATGTAGGTTGGAAAACCTATTTGGAAACAATCTAAATCTTACAGAAATTGTCCCTGAGAAATTTACATGTTGTGGGAAACTGTAATGGTGGGTCTTGTTATAAATGTGTTCCGGCGGCGGGATGTTAATAAATGTAGGTCGAGCCTCTGATGTAAAGTCAACATTACCCTATAAGCTCGCATTCCACAAACACTATAAGCCCTTATCTCTCCTCCCTAAACCTGAAACCTTAAGCCCACCAAACAAAGGCTTCCTAGACACCCTCAAAACCCTAAACCCTCAACCCTGTAACCCTAAACCCTAAGCCCCAAGCCCCATACCCTAAAAAACCCTAAACCCTAAACCCTAAACCCTAAACCGTACCCTTACAAAAAAAATGCCACCCCTCAACTTGCAGGACTCTTTGGGCGTCCGTCGGGTGCTGGGGCCTGAAGTCTGGGCTTTGGGGATATATTGGGGTTTCCTAAGATTAGGGGGTACTGTTGAATTTGGGGGTTCCAATACTAAAGATTATAGTATTTGGTCCCCTGATTTTGGGATATATGGCTTCACACTTGCAAGGGTAGAAAGGGTTAGCTGGGTCCGTAGGGGCGTAAGTAGGCATTCGAACAGCGGACGATCAAATGAGCGGTGTCGCCAAGATTTGAGCTTCACCACAATTGTGGTCGAGGGAGGACGCGGAAGGTCCGAGGAAGGGGATGGCGTCGAGGAAGGTTGGCGGAAGTTCCTCCTAGGACAGGAAACGGAGTACAACTCCTCATTGAAAGAAGCATGACCAGCAATCACGTTTCACAGCAGTAGCCTTTGTGGCTTGAATTGTCAGCAAGCAGCAACGGGTTTGGAGGTTGAGGTTTCCAGCTTGCGCAGGGAACTTCTTGGAAGCTCGGCGGACGGTTTGCGCAAGGTGCGGGTCTTTTTGAAGCCCAAGGCCTATGTCTCATGCACATGCGTGTCAGGAAAGCAACAAGATCGTGCCCGTACCTTTAACATTATAGTGCTCAGAGCATGGTTTTTCCAAGACGGGAACATACTTCGCAGAAGCAAGACCTTTTGCAGAAGGCTTACGGACGCGGAAGGGTTCAGGAATAGACAACACATGCTGATGTGAAAATCATATCGAATCCGTTGTTTACAGAGGCTTACGGGTTTTTTGGGGTTTAGGATTTACCGGGCAATTGTTGGACATAATCGCTTGTCCAAACTCAGTAAGGAATAAGCAAGTATGACTTGAATGATATCCTGCTCAGGAAGTTTTTGCCAAGGTTAAGTGTCCCTCTTTGGGTCCCTGAAATATTCTCATTGGGGTTATAGTCCCCCTCAAGTAGACAAAAAAGGCTTTGGGTATGTTAAAATAAGATCCCCATACACCCCATATTCTATCTACTTAAGGGGGACTATAGAAGGGCGGGCCACGTGGAGAAGGCCTTGGGAAGAGATTTTTTGTAGCTGAGGCGCGCGTCTTGGCAGGTGCTACAAACAAGGAATCCACCTTACTGGGGCTTGTCAGGATAGAAGGAAACTCATTTTTATAGGCGTCATATAGGGATAATATTCCGTTATTCCCTACCAACAACCAGTAATTCACAGGAGTATGTGGTTTGGCGTGGGTTGCAAGCGGGACCAAGAGAGAAAAAACATCCTTGATCTGCCCCAACTGAGTCCTACGATAGTCGTGCACGACAAGTTCACACGATCGCGAAAGTAGGAGCACGGCTCACAGGAGCATGTACCATCATCCTTTCCTACAATCTTTCTCTTCCCAAATGCTCTTCCTGAGTTCTACCCTAAACCCTATACCCTTTCCCAAAATTAGGGGTACTGCCGCTTTTTGTTTTTTGAGCTGTAGCGTGCTTACGCTGCAAACACGTGAAGCACACAAGGCTCGGCGTTTGCCTGCAGCACAATGCCTTGTACGAGAATTTCACGGTGGAGGCAAGCACAAGAGTTGTACGTTTGGGTGCAGGGGCCAGGGCTTCGGGTTGGGGATACGGGCTCCGGGTTTCTCCCATGGGGTGCCCATGAACTCTAGGGGTTTACGGGATTGTAGAATGTAGAAGGAGTACAAGCGTGCCTGAAGAGTATTTCTGAGAAACTTTATTCATGGCAAGTTCTAGTCGTTTTGGTAAAGTCAACTTTGCCAGTAGTCCATGAGCCCCTAGACCCTAGATCCTAAACCCTAAACCCTAAATCCTTTAGCCCTTCACCCTGAACCCTCAATGCCAGCCATGGCCCGAACTGAAAAAGACGTCCCGGGCATAACGAACTGTGGGAATTTCTCAAACAGGGGTGGGGTGGGGGTGGGTGTCCTAGGGATTTCAGGGTTTCGGATAATTTGTCGTTATAGGTTAGAAAGCATGTCGTATTGGGAGAAGGCTGCGGGCATCTGCCCGCCAGCGAGTACTCTGCAGACCTTCTGTCCTTACCCAATAACTTGCAACCTTCCCAATATTCAGGGTTTAGGGTTTAGGGTGATACCTACTTCTTCTCCGTTTTCAGGTTTTCCCTACCGCATTCCCTACAAACTCAGCGTCTTTTAGCTTGCTTTCCAGTAGTCCCTTGAATTTTCCATTCTACTGAAACATGCTCCTAAATTTCGACCTTTCTTCAACACGGTTCAGCCCGAAACCCTAGGCTAAACCCTGAAGCCCAAGCCTTCTCTTAGCTTGCTCCAATTGACTTACTGTGGCTAAGTAGGGAATAGGGGAACATATTATACAGGGATGACGTTTTCCTATTCCTTATTGAGCCCCAGCAAGTTGAGAGTTCCCAGACCCTAAACCCTAGACCCTAAACCCTAAACCCTAAACCCTAAACTCTAGACCCTAGACCCTAGACGCTAAACCGCAAAGCTTGGGCAGGAGCATCTCCGACTGTTCTGCTTGCTCAAGCAAGAGCCTCAAGAAGAGAAAGTGTGGGAGACTTTCTTAGGTCTTTCATGGGGATAGTAGGGGAATATAAGGATGTGTAGGGATAGTTTCCTTAAAGGTCTTTTAAGGGGATAGTAGGGACATATAAGGATGTATAGCATAATGATTCTTAGGATTACATCTTATATATATATATATTGTACATGTATTGGGGTTAGGGTTTGGGGTTTGCTTAGTGTCAGGCGCACTTGGTAATAGGGTGAATAGTGGGGTAGCCGGTGTTGTTATGTGGTTTGTCGAGGTAAGAATAGAAGTCTATTCCCTAGAAGCCCAGGTACCCATATAGTAGGTCCTTGGGTTAAAGATAGTATAGAATTATATAGGGACTTGAGGACGGGAACCCAATATACAGGTAACTGGGCTTCTAGGGATTCGTTGAGTTGACATGTCATCTTCCATCTTCTTTCCATTTCGTGCTCCATTACCGGTATTCAGCCAAGGGTTTAGGGTTGTTACAGCGAGTTTCAGGTCATGTGGCCTCTGGCTGACCACAGCCCAATAGCCACCCCCCGCAATGACCCCGTAGGTGCGCCAGAGAACTCCAAACCCTCAGCAGCTTCCCTGGGTTGAGGGTTTAGGGTCCAGGGTTTAGGAGAGATATTCTCTAAATCCTGTATGGTACGATTGATTTTAAAGCTCTGCATGACTGTAGTATACCAGAATTCCTGAATTTGTGGTTTTTTGAGTGTCAAAGTACGGCCCCTTGTATCTAGGTTGCCCCAATGACATTGACAACTCCCCTCTCATAAATCCTTCTCTGCACAGTTTCCGCTACAAGCAGGTTCATTATCGCAACCCCTAATTGTAGACGCTGCACCCATGCAGCGTCATAATTATGATCCCACACTAGCCCGATTTTGTGAAGCCCCACATTCAGAGTGGGTTTGCAGCGTAGTTACTTTTATAGTTACTTTATGAAATATCGAAGAAGAATCCGGAAACTAGGGCTCAAGCTGCGGGAAGCTCCAAAAGCCAAACTCCAAGATCTTAAGCTCTAAATCTGAAAGCCCTAAGCCCAGGGCCACGTACCCTCTTTCCTAATGGCGTTCATCATCCCTAGCCACGCCATTTTTGATCATAACTTGAAACCTTTGTTTTCTTGAAATCCCAGAAGCACGAGCTATAGTCTGAACTTCTAGCATCCCCCTCAACAACCCTTCTAATACTCCCCAATATAATCCCCNNGGAGTTTATACTATAGCTCACATGAACAGCTAACTTTCAGTTTTATCTCGTTGAGGAACGGCAGGCCCTTGAAAGCAGAACCCTAAATCCTACGGCGGGTTCGGAGTTTAGTGTGTATACGGGTACAGGGAGAAATCCTGCATGACTTTAAGTACCTGATACCCTCAGAAATCTAGCACTGTGGTAGTTTTAACGTCATGCAGGGTGTTTAGTATCAAAGCTATCCCTTAGACCCGAACCCGAACCCCAACGTCTTCTAATCTTGAAGGTACTACAGGGACCTGAAGAGTTAGCAAAGTTGAGTTTAGGGTTTAGGGTTTGGGGCTCAGGGTTTAGGGTTTCAGGGGTGTTGGGGTTTTGGGTTTTAGGGTTCACAGGTTTAGGGTTTAGTGCTACCATGTTAAGTGTTGTTACCAGTCTCAAACAGCACTCTCTACAGAGAGTCTAGAACCATGACATTGGCAATTATTCTCGTAGACCCGTACAGAAGTTCCATGTAACTTTCCATTTTCTTGTCCACTTGATTCGCCATCATCCTAGACCCTGATCCCTGAACCAGAAGCCCTATGCGCCCCATCGCCAGTGATCTGTAGGCCCTACAGTAACAACAGGAACGGCCAAGCATCTCTTACGCAACGATTGCATCTTCGCCTCCATCACCCCAATGTTCATTTCATGTTCTTGTTCTTTCCCATTTGATTCTTCATCGCCCTAAACCCAAAGCTCTATACAATCCTAGAGTCCTAGAATATCATATGCCACTTCGCTTACTGGTGGTAAGTAGGGAGTAAGGAAATACAACCCCTAGATAACCCCTATATAAGGAATTCCCGTATCCCCAATTCCCGTATCCCCTACTCACCCCCAGTAATTGAAACAGGGGACCCTAAACCCTGAACCTTGAACCCTAAACCCTAAACCCTGAACCTTAAACCTTAAACCTTAAGCCCTAAGCCCTAAACCCTAAACCCTAAACCCTTAAACCGGCAAAGCTTGCAGATTCGCTTCCCAAGTCCCTCGAGGTCGGTACCTATCAGGCAGGTCTCGCAGGAGGTGAACAAACTGTTCGAGCCCTGGTGCTATGAGAATGTTTAGGATTTAGGATTTAGGGTTGAGGGCTTAGGGTGTGGGAGGCATAGGGTTTACGATTAAGGGTTTAGGGTTCAAGATTTAGGTCTTAGGGTTTAAGATTTAGGGCTTATCGTTCAAGACTTAGGGTCTAGTGTTGAGGGTTTAGGATTACAGTTCAAGGGAATATGCGGGGGTTGCATAGGGACTTAATAGGGGTTGCCCCGGGTTTGTACAGAGGATAGAGTTAAACATCATGGGTTTGGGTGTAGGGTTTGGGTTTAAGGTTGGAAGGTGGTGAGGATTTCAAGAAGGTTTACGGTTGAGGTTTCGGGGGTTGGAGGTAGCATCTGAATTAGGTAGTTTCAAATGCAAGCTCACTGAAGCTTGTCGCAGCTCTATTGTGCCGCATATTGATCCTCCTATGCGACCCACATACAACCTTTGCAACCCTAAACCCTGAAACCTAAACCCTAAACCCTGCGTAACCCTAAACCCGAAACCTTCAAGACCCTGGAGCTCTCAAACCTGGGAGACCCGAAGTCCTATAAAGTTTAGGGTTCAGGGAGTCCTATGAGCTATAGTCTACATAGGGGATGATATAGGGGACTACTATACGGGTTATAAAGGGGGATACTTGGGGTTTAGACAATGGCTCCTATAGGGTTTAGGGTTCAGGGTTTAGAGCCTCGAGATGCCATTAAACCTAACCCCAATCCCCACTACCCGTAACCCGAGCCCTCAAACCGCTGAGAAGGCTATGGTATTGTCTTATTTTTCGATACCCTATTCAAATTGCTTGGGCTCCTGAAGTGTGAACCCAACCCAGCTCCCATTTACTTCTTAGTTTAGCGTTTATTCTTCATTATCATAAGCCCTAAACCCTAAATCCCAAACCCTCCCTATTGCGCCTTTTGTTCAGGGTTCCGGGGCCTCCTTTTTGGGGGCCGCTGGATTCCAGATTAGGGTTTAGGGTTCAGGGCTTAGGGTTTAAAACCTACACCATGAACCCTAAATCCTATGAAATCTCCTAAACCCTAAACCCCTTTAAACGCCCCTAGATCCCCCTTTACGTATGCAATGCTCCAGGCTCCAGGACACGGGGCTCGAGACAAAACGGCGAGCGCCGGGAAACCCAGAAGTGTGGGCTTCCTATAATGTTTGTGGTTATTGAGTGGTTATGTGGAGTTTAGGGATTAGGGTGGATTAGGGGTTTTGGGGTGTAGGGTTTAGGGATTAGGCATAGGGGTACAGGTTGGTTATGTAGGGTAGGGCTTATCGGGACTATATAGGAGCTATGTAGGGGTGGTGTAATGGTTGCACGGGATTTCGAGTTTTCAAAAAGTAGGGGCCCCTTTTTGGAAGTCCCTGCAAGAAGGATGAGAGTATTTTGGGGCCATTGGGGTCCACTATCTATGGAACTTACAATTCCAGGCTTTGGTGTGCCCCATTTTCGCAAAACACTTTTCCACTTGAGACTTTGGATGTAGGGTTTAAGGGTGTAGGGTTTAAGGTTTAGCTTGGAGTCTATGCTTCAGTCTTTTGCCAAACGGGCGTACAAACACTCCTTAGAGCTTTGGGGTTTTGTGGCGAGACTTTGGCGGGATATCGCTCAAGTTAGAGTCAGGTCATCAGCTAAGTCTATGTAGTTAGTCGTCACTGGGGAGGGGTAAATCCTCAACCCCAAAATATGACCCTCCGCTTAAGCCCTACCCCGGACCCTGGGGCTCACAGGCTTTAGCATGTTGTAAACAAGTTAGAGCCGCTTTTCCCTCAACTTAAAAGACTAGCCTCTCATGGTATGACTACTTGGGACTCAGCAAGTATGATTACTTATCACCCCTTCAAGTCATATAGTGTCCGCAGCTATCCCCCTTATTAACCCCAAGTACTAAATCTGCTTGAGCCTCCAAGTACCCAATGCAATAACCAAGCATCAGTTGTCGGTCTTGGAGGGCCCATGGGCTGCTTTCGGTAAGTCTCCCAAGCACAGATTCTGAACCCTCGGGAAACAGACCATGACCTCAACAACAGACAAGATGCCAATCCCAGCAGCCACATGGATTCAAGGCAGCTACTAGAAATTCAGGGAATAAGGGAACATGGTCCCCCTATCATCTATATATATATACACACATATGTATATACTCTCTTATTCCCTATTAACCCT
>CAJNIZ010009735.1:0-106860 GCA_905231905.1 Symbiodinium pilosum
ATATTCTGATATTGAATTGATTATCGATTGCGAATTCGATTACATGTGTCACCGTCCAATGACAATAAATCAAGGCGAAGTTATCAAGGACACCAAGACTTTGGCTCTCGGGGCTGACGGCAGTCTCAAGATTGCCTCACTGGACAATACAATCCCATGCACTACCACAGGTGAGCTCAAGCTCTGAGCCACTTCTCACCGCAAAGCCCTTGCCTTAGACCTTTCAGGAAACTTGACGTTCGCAGCGGTGGAGAGATGGCATGTGTATCTATTCAATGTCCTTCAGAGGGAGTCGCCTCCGAAGGAGCTTAAAAGAAAGAAAAGATAAGGTGGCAGGTTTGAGAAGAAGTTAAGAAGAGAGATAAAAAGGGCTTGAGAGGGTTTTCAAAGGGGGCTTACAAGAAAAAAAGAGATGCTGTTCTTATAAAAATCTTGCGCCCTTTAATGTTTTTAAAGAGTTAAGGGGGTTTTGGAGGGGCTTACGGGAGGGTAAAGGGGAACTTAGTGCGGTCTTCGATTTTTGTAGAAAAGTGGAGAGTCGAGAAGGGACGCAGCCCTTCCCCGCGGGGAGCGTTGCGGAGCCTCCCCCCATTTCGTTTTATAAGATCACATTTTAGCACTCTCTTAAACCCTCTTAAGCTGCCCCTGAAGATTTAGCCTCCCAAAAACCCCCTTCAAGTCCCCTTCAAGCCCTTGAAGCCCCCTTCAAGCCCCTTAAAGCCTTCTTGAAGCCCTTGAAGTCCCCCGCTTCAAACCCCCCCCCTGCCCTTGAAGCCCCCTTCAAGCCCTTGAAGCCCCCTTTAGCTCCCTCTTAAAGCCCTTCAAGCCCTTGAAGCCCCTTCAAAGCCTTTGTCGCCCCCCTTTCAAGGGCTTGCTGGCTTCAGCCTTCTCTCTCCCTCCTACGGTGAGATAGGTCCAGAAACAGGGGTTTGTTGGCTTCTATGCTGAAGATGCAATTTGCGCTGACCGTCCAGACTAAGAGCCGCGCAACGGACAGCTCGTTTCTGCTTCTTCAGATTCTCGATCATTGTCTCCGGTCTACAGTCCTGTAGCCATAAGTCAACTTCAGACAGAGGATCCCTGGTGCAATTTAGAAAATGGGACAAAAGATTCAAATTATGCTTCAGAACATTCAGAATAATGAATAAGTTTCAGATTCTTTAAAGCTTGCAACAGATGTGAAAAGTTTGGAAGTGGATGCAAGCTCTTGCATGCAATGGATTCGATTAGAAGCTAGTTGGTCTCTTATTTCGTCTAGCTTTGTGATGCTACTGCGAGAGTCTGGCCTGGACAGCCTCCCCTGAAGTAGAAGACCTTCAACAATCCATGTGAGTGACATTGTCAAAGTTTTGTTTGGGAAGGCAAGATTCATGACCACGGGGGGGGAGACTGCCAGACAGCGCAGCTCCATGTGCAAATTTATGCTGGGCGCGGCGTTTAAAACGGTAGATATAATTATAAAGAAAAGAGAAGTGGCGCGCGCGCAGCGCGCGCCGCCGTTTTAAACGCCGCCTCTTTTTTTAAGAGGTTGCTCTTACCACGGTAGAGAACCGTTTTAAACGTTGCGCTTACGTGGGTCATTAAAAATGACTGACAACCGTTTTAAATCCCGCGCAATCCAAGCGTGGTGCGTTTATGACAGCTGGGACTTTCCACAAAGGGCTCCTAGCTCAGAAATAATGAGGGCTTTCCAATGGCTCCTAAACCTAATTTCAGAAATAGTGAGGGCTTCCTAACGGCTTGCTCGTCGGCCTTAATGTGACTCTTAAAAGGTTACAAAGGAAGGCTTCGTGTTCAACCATGCATGCCAAAAAATCGATTCCCTATGCACTGAAAACAGTAATCATGCATATGCTCATCATGGAGATGCAGAATCGATGTCTTCAGAAAAAATCCACCTATGTGACGACATGCTGAAATCTACATGCCTTGATTACGCATTCAAAGAATATTGGAGCTTTAGGGAATAGGGCAGACTGAACTTTACGCCGTAGTCTTGGCAAGAGCACTATGGACAAAGTTCATGGAAGGCAGCCGTTGCCTTCTGTTCGTCGACCATTCTGGTGTCCTCAGTGCTATCAATGGTTCGTCAACGGACAGTTCGTGGCGTGAACTCCTCCATCTCGAAGCTCGAAGCGTGTGACAAGAAAGATCCGTGCTTTGCTCTGGGTCCACAGGGTCCCCAGCCTGAGCAACCTCGCCGATCCCCCCTCTAGGGGTGAGTGGGACTGGTTAGGGTTCCTTAGGGGTCTAGTTAGGGACGAGCCGGGCTGTTTTATGATTAGCGCAGCCTTTGAACCCGTGTGAGCGTGGCAGTGAAGTGGGGTCGGATTTGGCCATCGCTCTCAGCGACTTGCGCTCTCAGTGCACGAAGGTTTGGCACTCTATGTGCGGATATGGCCTATGCAAGTCTCTACGACGTTTTGTACTTACCCCAGTTCTCGCCATGCGCGTGGTAAAACAAAGTTCGAGTGCTTAGACGCTGATGCTGTACTTGTAGTTCTCTGCGTATGTTTGTGAATGATTTCATATCGATTGTGAATATGATTCGAATATTAGATTTGGATGGAGACGGGGGATAAGCATATTTGCACGCGTGCGTGTTAAAGTGTTATCCGCCGTCGACGCAGCAAAAACCATGACAGTTTTTGCGGCCAAATCTATCCCAGAAAGTTTGCATGTCTACATGCAACCTGTTTCTTTGAGAACTCCATGCAAAATTACATGTTGATTTTTCAGTTTTCCCAAAACTCCATGCTGACACATGTTGAGTTCCGGTTTTCCATTGGCATGTCAGTACATGTTCAGTGCATGTTTCACCGCAGCTGTGATTGCTTTAGCGTTTACTGAAGAAGACATCTTCTGGAAATTTTGTTTTCCCACCCACCCAACCCTGTACCATTGATGCCGGGGGGGGGTCGGATTAGGCCATCGCTCTCAGCGACTTGCGCTCTCAGTGCACGAAGGTTTGGCACTCTATGTGCGGATATATGCACGTCTCTACGACGTTTTGTACTTACCCCAGTTCTCGCCACGCGCGTGGTAAAACAAAGTTCGAGTGCTTAGACGCTGATGCTGTACTTGTAGTTCTCTACGTATGTTTGTGAATGATTTCATATCGATTGTGAATATGATTCGAATATTAGACTTGGATGGAGACGGGGGATAAGATACGGAGGAATGGCCCATGGGGCTTTAGCCTTCCAGGAGCAGCTGCAGCTTTAGTCTCAGCTGGACCTGAATTTTTCTGGCGGGCTAGGCCCACTCAGACGATAAGAGCAAAGTGCTAGCCGCTAGCGCTGGCTGCGAACAACTTGTTCATGCTCTCAGGGGAGTTTGCGCTGTTTCAGTGAGCCAGTCTCCCGTCCTGGGGTGCAAAGTGTCCTACCTAGCCTTAGGGCTTAGGGCTGAGGGAGCCAACAAGGCTGTGGCAGCAGGTGTGGGCAGAGCTGGATGGGCGCGCAATAGCCTTGCTGCTGTGCGTAGAGTAAAGGGCGAACCATCCAAAAAGGATGGAAACTTATTCCAGGTAGAGACCTCGTCTGTGGACTGAGGCGTAGCATACGCCTTACCTCGCCCAATGAGGCTAGAGGAGTAGGAAGGTGGCTGTAGCCACACTTCCCAAGAGGAGAAGATCAACCATATAGCTGATTAATTAAGTGCATTCTGAGACTAACTAAGGCCTTCGGCGACAGTGCGCGAGTGGTGAGAATTTTGCCACAACGAAGTGGAGTGTGGAAGCCCCGACTCCAGAGAGATGCCGCCGGAGAGTTTTTGTTGGTTTTAGCTGTTTGGTTGTGAGTTGTACACGCGGCAGACTCGAAGCCAGTTTGAAAGAGTTTTGCATGCGTTTGAGATTTTCCTGCGTTTTTGACCATGTCGGAGACATGCCACTAGTATAACATGAAAGATCTAGTGATTTCATGTAGACTTGCATGGTTGCCGCGTGTTCTGGTTGAGCGAGCATTGTTTTCCAAGGTTTTGAGCTGAAAGACCTCGAGGATGAGAGCTGTAAGTGATGAAAGCTCCAGAAATATGGAGTTGTGGAAATTGTGCTTGCGCGGTCATTCTACTGCGAGCAGGCCTGGATTTGGCCAGGATCCCTCCGCCGTACTTGCTGTGGAGATCCTTGAAAGATTTTCTTTCCACAGATTTGAACTTGTCCAGCTCCGTCTTCGATGGGTTGCGTCTTTGGGGTCCCCAGTAGGCTGGTGGAGGAGCGAACAGGCGTGGTGGCACGACATTCTCTGGATGGGTAGCGTCCATGTGTGGCTCGCTTGGTTTTAATGTGCCTGAAGACATGGTTTCACTGCTCCCAAGTACCGAGGACAGGGGATCTGTGTTCTCAGCAATTGGTGGTGGAGGTGGGGTGGGGGCATGAAGCGCAACAATGCGCCAGCTAGCTGCGCCGTCTGCTGCACCTTTGCCTTGATTCTTCTTTTCTCCAGTGGGTATGGCTTGCAGAAGGGCATCAAGCTCCTTCCTTTCGACTCTCCCTTTCACCCTTATTTATCACGTGCTGCAGTTAGGGCTGAATGCAGGGCAAGTGACGCAGACAGAGTCAGACCACACAAGAGGATGACGCAACTGAGCTCAGCGCACGCAAAGGAGATGCGCGAGGCCTGGCTAGGGAGGGAGAGACTCATGGCCAAAGGAGAGAGTAGTACTATGTGAGAGTAAGGACCCCATTCTGTGTGGAGTGATCCTTGATCAGGTTCACACCGTCGAGCGCGCTTCCTGATGGATCACCCTCACCATCCATTGGCAGAACATCTGGCGCATCTTGAGTAGCGTATCTTGGCTGGCTCATCGTCTAAAGGATTAGGAGGATTATCAGCATCTTCGGGCCCATCATCTGGTTTCCCAGTGTGGGCCGGGCCTCCAAAGGCTGCACCTGTGACAGTTCTGGTTCCCGAGTGTGAGCCGGGCTTCCTACATGGTGCATATCAGCGAAAGATTCAGGTAAAGCAGGGGCATCTACTGCAGCTTGAGCTTCAGATTCAGGCTGGTTCACTTGTTTCCCGTTTGCCAAAACCACTCTTCTTGGCCATGTTCCTGCTGATTGTGGATGGAAGAATTTTCTTCCACCACGGCCTCTGCCGTGGCCTTTGCTTCCCGTCTCTTTTCTTTGCCATTTCTAGATCTGCGGCCTTGAAAGTTACGCTGGAACCAAGCTTCTTTTTGTTCATCATAAATGTAGAGAAAATCTTCATGTGCATCCAGAAAGCCTTCTGCTCCATCATTTTCATCTTCGGCGCAAAAACCAAAGGAGCCATCAAGTTCTCCTTCATCCTGATGAAGCTCTTTCGTCCTCCATGGCAGGCATTGTTGAGGAGCCGATTGTCAATTGCTGTTCGTGGACGAAACATTTCAATGAAAATATCTCTGAGAGTACCGGCGTCCAACCCAACCAGATCTATGCCTGGGCGTGCCAGTATGCTGGTAATTGACATGCTTCGATCAAAGCTCAACTCTGCGTTGGATACAAGGCGGAGTCGAAAAATTGACGGCGGTCAGGATTTGGGTTGCGGAACTTGCTTGCCGTTCTTCCCCGGTTAAAGATTGTGTACATAATCTCATTTCATCATGTGCTGGATCATTGGTGGGTGTCAACGTATCGCCCCATGCTTCGTCCAGTCTTTTCAACTTAAATCTTGACATCCATTTCATCAAATCAGACGAACCACGGCGCAAATTCATAAACAGTTGAAAGCCGTATAAGAAGACATTCACACTCCCTTTCACAAAGAAGTGTCTCAGTGCCCGCTTGAAGTATGCCGCACCATCTTGCTTGCTTTTCAGGTGACAGTTGTCCAGGATTTTCTTGTAGATGGTGGCCTCGCCTTCAAGTCTGTTTCGCAGGGCTGGTCCTCTTCTCTCCTTGTCCAAGTCAGTTATGTCGCGCCAGTCGTCTATAGCATCTTCACATGCAAGCCGCGATGTATTCCCATCCAATGAAGGTGGTATTCTTGTCGTCAATTCACTGCAATGCATAGTAAACAGGCGAGCGGGCGTCTCCTTCTTTTCGCCACTCTATTCGCTCCTCGAGTATTGTCTCCTTAAAACCTTGAGAGAGCGGCATATCGCAGACAACTGTGTTTACATGAACTGTACATGGACTGATCGCAAAGCAACAGGACTGTAACTAATTGAGCCCGCATTGATGCTTACCGTGCAGAAAGTCATGTCGTGGTTATGTTTGCCGTAAAGGAGGGTTACATGGAGATTTTGTTTGCAAGTTGATCGGGCTGCACCCCACCCAACCACCTTCCCCCCTTTCCTTTTTTTTAAGCAACCCATGCTTGTCAACAATATCATGTCATTACTATGCAAGCTCTCGCCTGCAGCGTTTTCACACCTCTCAAATTGAGCTCTTGGTGGGCAAGCCTTTACAGCAGGAAAAAAACACATCCGTGGGCGGATGGCATGTTTTTTTTAAGTTTGGCTGTATCGTTCTTGTAGCGCCTGGTATACGGCCTCTCAACCGCATCTCTAGACCAAGCAATACAGCCGAACCCAGGAACAAAACCGCTTCCTTCGTTGAGGGTATCATGTGTTTGTGATGCCAGGAGGGTCGCTGGCGCCCAAAATGCACAGATAGACCCCAACGTAGCACGTTATGTTTCAGTTTTGAACCGAAGAAGACAACGGCATGCAAAGTTCACATTGCAGTGTCCGCTGTTCGGCAACAAATTTGAGCATGGTCATGTACAAACCAATGTTGATGGTTGCTGGTTTGCTAAGGGTTGACTGACTGAAAATTTATCGCGTGGTGGTTCCAGATATTTCAAGGGACTTACTTTCTGCTTGCGCGTCCCCAGAAATGCAAGCGGCGCAGGCAAATTGCCATGTAAGTATGGCGTATCGGCACGCCCAGGGTAACTTAATGATTAATGATGTTAAACCGTGCATATTTATGTCTTTGTGTACGCACCTCGTGATTGTAATTGCAAATGTAACTTGCTTGGGTTTTAAGTTTTGCCTCCCTTAATGAGGCCATGTGTCCATGACAATGTGGCCCAACGCAAACCTTCAAAAACTAAAAGGTTTGAAGGGTGCTTGTCAACAAGGCAATATTTTGGTAAATTTCGTGTTCTACGTGCTAAACGAGTGCATTGTTGATCAAATAGGCTCGAAGCAACGAACAGTGTTTGTCAGAATTGGGGTTTGGCATATTGCACACTTTGAATCATGGTCGGTTTTCATCAGTGACATATTGTTAGATACTACGGAGTGTTTGATTCATCGCTGTGGGGCACATGCACAAAGCATTGCCCTGAACATGTCAGCTTCGCAGCCGCGTTCATTGTTGCCAGCTGCAAATGTGATTGGCAGTTCTTGCAGTGAAAGTGAGTCTTCTGCCAGTTCCGATATTGACACACTGTCCGCGAAGAAGGAGTTGAAAGCTTCGAGAACTTCTTATTTCTCCTTGGAATCCATGACGACGAAAATGGAGAAGAAAGACGAGATCTTGTGGCAAAAACGAACAATGAACCTGATGCCTTGCGTCTTGCTGGCTTTCCAGGCGCGACATGCAAAAAGACATGTCATTTTAATTCTTATAGTTCGAGTCCATTTTGTAAGTATTAACGGCTGCTTGACCATTTCAGACAGAGGTGGTGCTGCTCCTGGTGCCTTTTACATTGACTGATTGGTTTCCTTCATCAGCCTCTATTCCAGCTTCTGATATCTTCGTGGTTTATCAAGTGCTAGCTGCAGCGCAATTTTGCATTCTCTGCTTATTTCGAATCTTTTGGAGAGGGATAGAGTCTGCATCAGTGATGGCTTGGTCAATGCAAGCATACCTGGGAGCTGGCTGGTCGTATTGGCTGCTTGGTGCGGCAGTGGAGTTGACCAAGTGGTCTGGAATGAACACAGTGGGCCAGTATGCCATTTTGATGCTTCACCGCACAAACTGTGCTTGCTTGGAGTTCGCCTTCACGTATTCAATCCAGCAGCTGATCTGACATATTCCCGGAGCATTTGTATTTTTCATGTAACGTCGAAAGAATGGCATTTCTACAAGTAAGGTGCCCCAAGTTCGATTTGTTTGTATATATATATATGGAGATAGATAGTAATCCTCATCATAGGCATTCGAAGAAAACAATCCCAAATTATTATGGAAACGCCCAAATAGTCTGGCTTCGGGGTTCGTAAGGAGCCGGCTTGAGCTGACGGAGCGTGGACTTGGGGTAGAGCTTGGAGCCAAGCGGATCCGAAAAATTCGTTGGTCATTCTTCATGACGCAGATCGGCTTTAATTTTGTACGCTTGTATGGTGAAACACAGACAAAGCTCGTTCGTCGCCTACTCACAAGCATCTACCACTGCATAACCGGAGTGGGTGTGTCTAGGCTGTGGTTAGTAAATCTTCTGGCTGTTGGGACTTGTACTGTACTTTTGGCTGGAGCCATGTGGTACTCGACTGTCTCAGGTCCTTGCTGACATGTTTGTGGCTGTGGGAGCTCTCTATCGTGTCACATCCCGCCTAAAGACTGTGAAAGTTCCGGAAGACAGCTTCGCCAGCTGCGAGAAAGCTTGGTCGGTGCAGATCCTGAATCGCATGATGCTGGCGATCTGCTTCTCCTGCATCCTTAGCACGTCCATGCACATTCTCGGCATTCCCACGGCCTCCCTTCTCGTTCCGCATGACTTCCAGTGGGCATGGTTCCTTGATCCCGGCATCCACGCAGCAGACATTGCTGTGGAGCTCACTGGGCTGATGTTTATTGGTGGGGTCATCACACCTCAGGAGCCCTGTGCCAAGCAGAGAAGGCCTTGCCTTCGTGGCTTGGATCGGCTCACTGAAGAGCTGCCAGAAAACACCGAAAACGCAAAAGTCAGGGAACTGGCGATCAGAAGCATCGATGTCTCCACACTGCTCGATTTCTACGGAGGACTGGATGTAATGACGCAATAAAATAACTGCCACAGTCATGGGACGATACACCGATATTATGGGGTTTCCCAAAACCTGTGTGGGATCCCCTTTCAAGGGGTGTTAGTAACTGTTAGTACATTGGGTTCTACTGTGGCCTTGAAAATCATGGCAAACGAGGATTGGGGCCGGCGGGGCACATCATGCCACACTTTGATCCTGCACGTTCTACGACCCATGATGTCGTGCGTCAAGCAACTTGCTGGTGCTTAAGCGGCGTGGGTAGTCAAAAACGTTATAATAGGGTCTACATGGGGATGATATTGGAATAGTCACAGGGATCCGGCCCCCCCACTCGAGCTTCAGTTCCGGTGAGGCAATCATTCCCGAGTCACGGACGGGTCATCGTGGCTTGGCCTACACGGAAGTCGCACCGGTGCAGAGCTTGATGCCTAACTGCATCTGAGTTGTGGTTGGATAACATGCTTCACCTTTGCATATACTTGAGTGCAATATAGAACAGACATGATGATTTAAAACAACGTTTCAAGAATAATGCAGGTATGGTGACGCACTCCTGGTCGAACCTCTTCATTTGCCTGGTGGCTGCAGTCGTTGCCGATGCCCTGGGGCTTAACGAGTATGCCAAGATTGCGGAGAGCTTGCGCCATGGGCAGCTGCAGAATCTACGGCAAAGGTTGTCGGTAAAGGGCACACTCGGCAGCTGCTACTGGATCTGCTGCTTCTGCATCAACCAGCATTCCAGTATCTTACTGCAGAAGAACTGGGGCAGTGAATAGGTACTATGTTAGGAGTATGGGGAGCATGCAGGAAGCGTTTTAGGAATCCACTCCCGCATTGGGAAGCACCGGCAAGGTATTTGCGGCGGATTGGGGCCCGCACCCTCAGATCCTGCAGGCCTAGCCAGGCCACGGCTGCAAGAAAGTTGGTCCAAGGGTTCTCCTCTTGCCCTGACCACAAGAAGAGACAATAACGGAAGCAACCACGGTGGGGTTGTAGTGGCCGCAGAAGCATTAGCAGGAGGGGGTAGTGCTAGCAGCGATGGTAGGAGTAGCAGGGCAGCATGAGTGCTGTGGTAGTAGTCATACTTTTTTGCGGTAGCAGCAGCATTTGCGGCAGTGTTGGTGACAAGTTTGATTCAGCATGGCAAGCCTCTGCCGCAATACAGGCCAATGAAAGCACATTTCAGAACCATGAGGTTTGCAATCAGTATCAGCAAAACATTATATAGTAACAGTAACACTACTCTTAATTGAGCTACTGAGAACAACGCAGAAAGGAATACTTTAGATAACAACAGAATCATGCTTACCTGAGATACTGACGAGATGCGTGGAACTGAGATAATATCAAGACCATTAACAGAAATACTTTCATTATCACAATACAAGCAATAGTCCGTCTAGTGCCAGAATTACTGCCGCCAATGCCCCCACCCTCACCCCCACCCCACCCCGCCCCCACCTCCACCCCCACCCCCGCCCCTGCCCCCGCTTCCCCACCACCACCGCCACCACCACCACCACCGCCGCCGCCGCCGAGGCCGCCACCAGTACCACTAACACTTACACATATCACTACCACCTTTATTTCTACGAAGAGATACGGTCATGATGATGGTTTCTTTTGAACAGCTGTGCGAAGGTTCAAGGATGGGGTTGAGTGGGCCGGGGGGCCTCCGTCCAGGTTTGTGCACTCTGTGTTGTTCTGCTCAAAGTTCTGTAGAGAAAGGTATACTTACCAGCTGAAATTCGCCTTCAGGCACAAGAGCTGCTAACAATATACAGTTTCTCAGACCCACAAAAAATCTTGAAAAGGGGCCCTGCACGACACGACTGTCCTGTTGAAAGGGGGTTATTGTGACGTTGTAGCTCATATGATTTCAGATTGGTGGTCCTAAAGAACCCATACCCCTCAAGTCAGGAACAATTCAGGAACATACCCCAAATGATACCTGAACTCCCAACATGATTTCAGGTATTTTTCTCAAGAAAGAGCTACCGGGCTCCCTGAGTGGTCAGGTGGATGAGGAACCATACGGACACCGCCACTGGACTACCTTTGGTCTTCTGCGACTGCCTTGAGCCGAAGTTCACAAACGACCATCCTCAGTGTGAGATTAACAAGTTTGACCGGATGATGATGTGGATTCAGTTCAAGAATCCAGATTTCAGGCAGACAGGTCTGCAACACAAAGCTGCACGCCCAAGCCCGAAGCCCGGAACCCTCAACACCCAACCTTCAATCTCCAGCCCGTAAACCTTAAATCCCGAACCCAAATCCAATTTTCAGGCAGATGGTCGCAGCAGACCGTGACTTCGAGGTTGCCCGGAAAAGGGAAAGTCTTTTGATGCTTCAAGGTTCAGGGTCTAGTACGAGTTTATGATTTGTGCTCAACGTGGGTTTCAGCTTTAGTATGACGCTTTTGGGCTGCCAAGCTGTTCACAGCACCTCCATTTGCATGGCACGGCCTTCGAGACTGTGCGAGCCGGGCACAAACACTTTGCTAATGCATTGTTGATTGAAACTACATGGGAGCGTTTCAAGAATGATTCCTGTATAGCCCGTAGTCACGCCTATGATCCCTATATCATCCTAGGGTGGTTTTCAAAGAAATCCTATATACCCTTGAATGACCTTGTGCTGTTGACAGAATTGCGTTACTTTTTGGGTCCTTAAAATAATACGATCCGCACAATGTGGATGATATACGAGAAGGGGTTTCAAATCATGCTTTTGTGGTTCACGTCTAACACGATTTGAACATTTGAGCAAGGTTTTTGCACGAGCCTGGTGTGTGGCAGAGCTGGTCGCTGCGCATGGTGCAGACGTCCCACAGGTTGCTGGGCTGTTTGCAAACATTTTTTGGAGGCCTTGCCTCCCAGATAGACGAAAAGTTGATGAAAAGCGATGATGGTAGATTTTTCACAGTCTCAACCTCAACGGCCTTCCAGGTTGTTTGCCTTGAGAGCAGCAAGCCTTTCGACCCTGGAGCAGACAACCTTGCGGTTTATGATCAGCTCGTGAACCTCAGCGTGGCACACAGCCTGGCTTCGCGACCAGAGGATAAGGAGATGAGATAGAAACACAATTTTCACTTGAAGGTACACAAGTACTCATGACAGGTGTGATGATCAAGAAAACCAGGCGAGACATGCCCGAGATGGCAAAAAGTTGGACGAATACAACTATTCACGAACATCGTGCCAATACGAGGAATGACAAGCGCCAGTGGTAGTTGCAGCGGCAGTGATGCCTGTTATTGCATCGAGGTTGGTCTTCATGGTGCTTTTTTTGACAGTCACAACCAACCACTGCAAGTCTGATATGCGTACATGCCAAGAAATTAGATATTTGCAGGCGTTATGCGTTGATGAGCCCAAATCATGCTGATGTAGCAGCGTATCCTTTCTGATTTTTCACTCAACCTGAGTATGTGAATAGCGGCATTAGCCACAGATGACCGTAGAAGAGATGCGCGCAATAACAATAATCACCATCATTGTCATCATCACCATCATCCAGCAGTCTCATTGGAGTTTATGAAAACCTATAACAGCGAACATCAGAATCCCCCATCCTCACAGCGCTACTGGGAAACTTGGAAAAGGCTTGGTGTTTAAAGTTCGGTTTTCAGGCTTTCAGGTTTAAGTTTCAGCACGGTGTTGTGCACACTCTCAATGGTGATAGGAGATGATCCTCAGCAAAGTCTCCTGTGTGCGGGACTTTGACGCAGCCCTTCAGAGGCTCATTTTTGGCAACAGAGGCGCCAGCCATGTGAATCCTGTTCCATGTTTAGGGTAACGGGCAAGAAAACGTGTTCTCCCAGATTCCTCGCTTGTATAAGAAGAAGCGAGCCTCGTCCGCCTTTCTGGAAAACATCCTGGCAGATGCATTTTCAGTTAAGCGTGTGTCAATGTCACACAGTGCAGCGATCGATCCGGATGGCAACACTACATGGATACACAACAGTCTACCAACATGACATGGAAGCCAAAAAGGAGCCGTACAACAACTGCAGTCCTTTTTGACGACATCTCAGCTTTGGGGATGTAATATAGAGCTGGAAAACTGTACTGCCCGCGTGCGCCCTGACAAGCTAGCGTGACAGGTTTGCTGGCAAAGAAGTTCATCGGCTTTGATTCGCTTGAGCCTGCTGCACGCTTTGCACGTCGCTTGTTTTCGCTGAGCTCACTTAATTTGGAGGTGTGATGCAACCCAACTGCCCAGACCAAGATCCTCAACTGTGAACCAGATACCACGAAACCCTTATGCACCCACACCCTTAAACCCCTGAACCGTGAAGCCCTCTATGTGTATACCCCTAAGTTCTTAAACCCGAACCCCAGATCATCAGAGAATAGAAGGGCCTGCAGGGCATCCGCAAACATGCGGATGTGTTTCTCTTGAACTTTGGCAGATTCGGATTCAGTAAAGAAGCGTTGGAAGATCGGTGTCGAGCAAGATCTTACAGGACCCTTGCAGTCGCAACTTTTTCAAGAATTTGCAGATCAGAATTCACATCCCACTGTCAGGTTTCCAAAGTAGATATGGTCCTTTTCTCTTGAACTGGGATGTTGACTGATTTGGGGTCCTGCGAAAGAAGTCTTGGAATACAGACCCAAGGAGCTTTGAGCAAGGTATTCCCCCGAAAATCCTGAACCTTGACGATATTCAAGGACCCTGATAGTCGAAGCAATGTGGGGACCAGAGGATGAGACTTTCCAACACTGTCCCCGCTGCTTGCATGAGTTTCAAACGCAGCGAAGGCCCAGCGTTTAATCCTGACGCATAGCACTGGACGGAATGCTCTGGAAGTTGGAGACATTCCAGGTGTTTTGTCCAGTGAAACATTTATTGGAGCTTCTCAAAATTTTCATTATACATTCCGCAAGCTGGACCCCCATAATGGCTTTGTAATCTACGTATATGCTGAGGGCCATTTGAGAAACTCTCTTATCTCGATTGCAGGAAGTGGAATGTTCATGGGTGTGTCAACCAACTCCCCAGAAGGGATCTCCAATTCACCCCTGACGCCCGCTAGAGTGTTTGCTTTGTTTGTCCTGTCTGGCTTATGGTCCTCAGGGGAGTTGGTAAGGGAACCTTTGAAAATGTGTAGAGCTCCGGTTCCTTGCAGGTCGAATCTTCGAAGGCTTGCCTTTCCCTTGAGAGTTCCATTCTCTGAGGGGCCTTTTTTGAAAATCGAAGTGTCCGTGGGTGTCTCTCGTTGGTCCCATAGCAAGGGGCTTTTTTCATATCTTCGAGCATTTCATTGGGATCTCCACTTTGAGACACAGGAATGCTACCATGCTTGTGCAGGCCTAGGTTCACAAACTCGCAGCTGGCTGATGAACATGACCTTGCTTGATATTGGCATCAAAGCAAAGATGTTTCAACCCAAAGTCCATGCGGAATCTGCCATTATCGTCCAGATGCAAAGCAACCACCGGAAACGATGTAAGCAAACAACCGCAACCGAGTAGTAATGTTTAAATGATGCCAGAAAGGGCCTCGGTAGAGAAAAACCCAAGTCGTAGCCAGGTGCTATCTCACAGCCTCGTAATATTCTGACTACATAACTTGCTTCTCTCAGCATGCCCACCTGGAAGGTCACAAGTGACCCAAGAGTCTTGCCCAAGAGTTGTTCACTCTTCCAAACATGGAACCACAGATTTACGCTATTAAGACCACTGTTTGGGCCAGCTATGTTAGTTAGTTGGAGAGTTGGAGCTGTTTTGGCTTGGGCAATCCTTCCAGTTCGTTTTTGTGCTCCACTGTGGTCCCATCCCTATGGCTTCGTTGTTGGTGATTGCCAGCGCGGTGTGCCTGGCTTTTGGCGAAGAGGTTTGCCGGGACTGCTCCGAGCAAGTGAGCTTGCTCCAGGCTCATGGCGAGCGTGCGATATTCGGCAGCAGTGTAGGGGTGTTTGTTTCTGTATATGCTACGCTCACTCACTTCGCATGGTTATCGGCTGTCGGCATAGCTCACTTCGGTTCCCAGGAAGCTTGCTGGTTAGCAGGGAGTTGAGTCCTTACATAGTCCATATCCCCAAGAAGCCGTAAGGAAGGAGGCCATGAAAGGCCAGTCCATCGTCGTGAAGGGCCCTTCGACTTCCAGCGGCTCACCAGCTGAGCAGCTGGCGCCCACGTGCGCGGCAGGATTCAATGCGGCCTACGAGAAATGCTTGGGAGGACGTCCAGCTTTTGAGACGCAGGCTTGAAGGTTTCGTATGAACTTTGCCTCGGTTATGCCCACAGTGCAGAATGAGGAGAGGCTTTGATGAAAGTATGTTAGACTACTGCGAGCTGTCAGTCATGAGGACAAAACTCTTACTTGATGGTGTTGGTCACCGACGGCAAGAAGGCTTATTGTGCGTACCAAGGTGGCTTTGTCCAAAATTGAGAACCAATGACATTCCCAAACTTCGGTACCCCCTTCTCGCCGTTGCGCTAGCATTCTCTGTGTAGAGTACCCATGGTCCCAGCATTGCTGGATATTTCAGCGTTGCTAGGGATCTCAGCGTGCTTGGGTCTTGTCGGTGCGAGCTTCAGTAAGTCCTGAAGTGCTTTGGGCCATTGCTTCCCTCAAGTTTAGCGAGTCAGCAGCTCCACGTTGGGGATCATTTTGATGTTGCGGAAGCCCAGCCCGCAAACCCTCAAATCTAGACCTTAAATTCTGGGCCATGCTGTGTGCATTTTGTTGGACAGCTTCCCCTGCTGCAGAACCCTGACTTGTCTGGAACCACTTGAGCGGAAGAAGGAGGCAAGGCAAGAGGAATGAAGCGGGAAGCAGGCAAAGACGAGGGTTTCGCCACGTGCCGGCCAAATGCATGACTCGCTGGTCTTGCCTACTCTGGTATGTGGGCATGTGCCCAGAAGGTTCTTGAACCTATGAGGTGAAAATCTTGAGAAACAGAAGAGTTAATGGAAAGCCTCAAACCTTTCCAGGAAGCTGGCTGTTCACCAAGCCATAGGGTCCCCTTTGTGACAGCTCGTCAAGCGTGCTCCATTTCTTTCCATCAATCCTTGCATCAAGGAGTCCAGGATGGAAGTTTATCGGAATTCGGATCCAACCAAAACCCTTGAATTGTAGATCTGTCAGGTGGCTGGGCTCAGACATCGCAGTACTATCCAGATTCGTCTGCATGCTTCGCAAGCCCCGGGGAATCAGAAGCGCTCTGGTATGATGCAGCAACGAAGTCCTTGGTTTCCTGGGAAAAGGACACGGTAGTGGCTGGGCCATTGCAGCAGGACCACGTGACGAGGGGCAGAGTTTAGGGTTGAGGATTTAGGGTTTGATCAATGGCCCGAACAAGAAAGGCTGCCGTCAAGTTACCATCTTCACGGAGTTTCTCACATAACCTCTGTATAGTCCTCAAGAGGATCCTAGAATTGTGGGGTCTGGCTAGATCCCGAGCCAAAAAGCCTGCAAGGGCTTGCAATCAGGTCAGACTTACACTATAAACGGGTCAATAATCTGCGTGGACTTCCCTGAGTAGGGAAGATCCGGAAACTTAAACCCTAAGCCTTAATACTCCCACCTGCAAGGACACCACCAGCCTAACTTGCTTTGGCAGTGGCGCGGAGCCCTGCCAGGCGACGCCATCAAAGTATCTTGCTGGTGCTTAGTTGGGAATGGAGGAATGGAAAAAGACCATGGAGACTAGTGTAGGACTTAGGCTTCAAGATTTTTTAAAGAATTTAGGATCCCGTGGTTGGGGTGGTAGGGAGGGAGTGAAGAGAAGGCATTGTTGCTAAGCACCAGTCAGGTATGGTCGAACCCTCACCAAAGAAGCTGGCCCGCTGTCATCAATGTTTTGGGGTACTAGGGTTTAGCTCAAACTGCGAGACCCCAGGGATACGTAGGAATTTAAAGGAGATCATAAGGGTCTGTAGCAAAGGTTGGCATCCTGAACCATGAATCCTGAACTCTCACCCCAGCTGTCTTCATCTCAGGGCGGGAAGGTCTGGTACATTGTCCCACCCGGCGATGAATTCAGCTTTATCTGGAACCCAAGCGATGGGTATGTGAATATTGAAACAAAAACTCCGCAAAAGACCCTCCGTCGCAGTTTGGGGTGTCATGTAGGGCCTATGTAATTGGAAGTGAGTTTGTGGTGGCATGTTGTACTATAGAAAACTTGAAGGGTTAGAAAGAAAAGCTAAAAAATCCCAATAAAGCCTCATAAAATACAAGTTTTTACTTCTTCTTTTCTTGTACTATTACGGTATGCTGCAACAGTGGAGTGAATGCGCGGTACAGTTTCGCTTCCATGGAGGTGTGCTGGGATCGTCGTTGTGGTTCCAAGGGGTCCTCTTGTCAAAGCTTCACAGGGTTGCTCAGTTGCTTGATGAAGGAAAGCTTGCACCACTTTGGTTTCCTACGCTACCAAAATTTCAGCACTCAACGGGGTCTGGAGTTGTTCCTAGCAACACGGTGTGCGTTGTACATTCGCATGTGCGACCGGATTCATGAATCATCATGGAAGCAGCATGATTCAGGCTTGTGGCAATGATTGGTTCGACTTCCTTGGGAGTACTTCATGTGGGATGTTGTCGAGATGATGGTTTCTTTCCGTGTACCTATAGTGCTTCGTCCCGCCATAATATTGGCAACCCTATATGTCCAATTCATGGCACTGGTTCGAGCCGTTCGATTCTACTCCTGCTTTCCATATGAAACCCTATACTCCATCAGTTGTTGTAGCCTGGCGATGAACCCACTTTGCTGAGGCCTCCTACCTGAGGCTTGACAAGATAGGGTTTAGTGGGCTTAGAGCTTGTGCTGGCGGGTTAAGGCGTGTTGAGAACATGTCTAAGTTCGCTTACTAGCCCACTCAGAAGCCAATTTAGGGTTTGGGTGGTTTTTGGATGGAGTCAGTTCGGATGAGGCCTTGAATGCAGCTGGTCTTAAGCTCTGAACTTCAACTTGCAACCGGTGACAAGGAGGGAAAAGATGCCTCCGATGATCCTGTATGGAACACCGTAAAGCCCAATCAAAAAGACAGGGCGGTCGGCCAACAGGGCCCCTCTTGGGTTTCCATGCATGTGTCTGGGGGGTGGGGTTGAGGGCGTGGAAGGTTAAGGTTTGGCCTAAGCCCCAAGCCCTATCCGATTAAACCTTAAGCCCTAAAGAACCCTTTTTTTTGAGGATCTACCTCATGTCCGTGAAGAACAACCTGGGCTCTAGCAGCAGCAGTGGCTTGTCCACGGACACCTGGCGGGTGTTCTTGGATGCTCATGGGTATTCTACTACCCTGCTTTAGTTTAGGATCCCCCGGCGCATGCCTCAACAAGCGTTTCAGGGTTTAGCTTTTGGGGTGTTTGGGGTTTGGGTTTTAGGGTTTCAGAGTTTCAGGCTTCAGCTTTCTGGGTTGGATGTTGCAAGCAGACTTATAGGCCATGTTAGTGTACTTACAACCCTACTTGCAACTACCCAGGACTCTCCAAGTTCAGGGTTGTGGCATTCGGACGTGGGGTTCAAATCTGTACTCTCAACCGTCGTGGTGCAACTCGTACCCGCCGTGGGAACTGTGGTGTCGTATGTTATTCGCCCCTAGTCAAGCATGGAACTCCAGAGGGCCGCCTTTTGCTGCAATCGCCATCTTTATTGTGGTTTTTTTGGGTTCCATATTGGGTTCTTGCATTGCCTTTCTGGGATTGGACGTTGGGTGTGGGGATGGCAAGCTTCGTAATTTTTGCGGCGGATCCTGATCCAAGCCTTTATCTCGGACCTCAATTCCATGCAGGCAATTTTCCAGACCAGTGAGCCTTTGTTGGGTACTTCTCATCAAAGTATTGCACCTCATACTTGGAATGGACTGGGCCCCAATTTCGGAGATGACCTAGGTGCTTGAAGATTCAGCTTTACACCTACTGCCCGCAAATTATTGGTGTTTAGCAGGGAAATGAAGGAGTGGATTGGGACTCGGTCGTCACAATCTTACTGAGTGTTTAGGATTATTAGCCAAGAGGGTCACATAGGGAATACTTACACATAGATTTCTTTAGGTATCCATTGCCTCCTTCCCTACCATTTGCATTCTTCCATTTATGCTTTCGCTGGACTCTTGCACGTGTCGTCGACAGAAGGAGTTCCTCCGGCCCGCACAGCTCGCGCCATTTACCGGGGAGCAAGCATTGGTCAAGAAGTCTTGGAGTTGAGATTTTTTCTTTGCATGGCTGAGTCCCCAAACCTTGAAAACCCCTGGCAGAAAGACGTGTCATGCAGTCATCGAGACAGTCTCCCAGAAAGCACCCAAAGCCTTAAAACCTCGCAGCAAGCAGGTCTATGATGCCGTCTTGCCCCAAAGCCAATTTTTTTTAGTAGTTTCCATCTGCTTTTCCATTCCTGTAGCTACAACCTTCCCGGGAGCACTAGTAAGTGTTGCCCTTCCTTCAGGACATCCCCTGTGGCCGAGAGGGATCCATCGACAACCAAGCCAAGGAGTTCCCTATAAATGGCCTCAGCGGATCCTGCCAGAAGGATGGGCTTGGAGTTTCAAAGACTACGGTTTGAGTTTGGGATTCTGGGTTTGTGTGGGTTTGGGGGGTGAGTTGTAGGGTTCAGGGTATCGGGTTTTCGTAGGATGCAGATGGGGGTTGGTGGGTTTGCCGGGTTAGCGGGAGCTTTTGAGCTCAGCGCGGATTTCCGGACGTTTCGCTTGTGGAGGCTTGGCGGTTTTTCAAATATGTTTCTGTTTACCAAAGTTGCAATAATGAGGACCTTTTCAGAGTCGTATGACAGTCATACAGTCATAGGGTCCTTGTTATGGGGGTTGCGGTAAGCCAGGATCCCCCAATCAGTTCTGGGCCTCAAAGAGAGTTGATTCTAATCCTCCAGTGCCTTGCAGATAGCGCAAAGCTCTTCGCCTCATAGGCATGAGATGAGGCTTCTGTCGTGTTTTTTTGTGCAAAAGCATACTCTTTGGGAAGCTTTGTGTTTGCAGGACAATGATGACTACTGGATGGCTTTTGGAAGTGGCACCGTGACAATCTGCTTCCCTGGTGTAGCCTGCTAGTCTATGTCCCACAAGCTTATGTCAGCACGAAGAAGCCCAATGCGGGAGTAGTCAGTTAAGCAAATCAAGGATCCCAGCTGACATCAAGCCGTCAGTTTCCTCTTGACGTTAAAGGTCGCTTGCAAGACCTTCAGCAAGTGCTGTGTACAGTACCACGTGGTTCCAATGGACGGTTCCAATGCTGAACTGGAAGCCGCTCGCAGTGCCCATTTTAGGAACAGATTCTCAGAGACGTCGGGGACTTAAAGGGGTCAATGAGACCAGGCCAGGCCAGAACTGTTCCTGGTTGGGTTGGAGCCACAACAAAGTTCAGCCATCCGACATTGATCAATAAAGCCTGGAAGCGAGAAGGCTTCTAGATGTGGTTATAACGAGCCCAGTATGTGTTAATGAAGGAAAAACCATCAAATCATATTGGGCATCCTCACATGACTTAGTGTACGCTGTGTGCTCGTTATGAAAGGTGTATTGGGCTTTCTGCAGTCCCCTTGTGGTTACTCAGGGGTTTCCTCCAGGCGAGGACCAGAGCGGCTTCCTCTTAAACCCGAAGTTAGACAAGGCAGAGCCAAAAGCTGCCCTGCCGAACTTCGTCAGGAAAAGAGATCGGCTTACTCCAAGTTCGAAGGGCTGGGGGGGTGGCACATCTGAGGTGTTGTTGAAGGGTTTTGGGCAGACCTCCTTAGCTGCATTTGTGTCTTCAGGTGCTTGTGCGCTGCGTGTGCTGCTTGTCTAGTTGCTCTGAGTTGCAGGCCCCTAAACCTGCAGAGGCACCTTGCCGAACGGTCTGGGTTCAGGACTCATAGCGATGGTACTGGAGCTTGGATCAGCAACTGACTGATTGGATGTCAGTAGGGAAGGGGGGGAAGAGAAGAACCCGATGCCCTTCCCATTCCCTCATGCTTACGCACAAGCAGCAAGTTGAGGGCGCATCCTCATACAACTAACGCCGACCCTCATGCTTGACTCACATTGCTATCGCCGCTTGGCCCCTGCTTGCTCCTGTCATCTGTAGTGTCGGATACAAATCTCTATACTGCTAGTGCTGAACAGCATGATGGCACGAGCAAACACCCCGACCCAGAACACGCTGAACCTTCACACAAATACACTTTTAGTGAGCTAAGCCCAGGCACTCAAAACCCCCATGTTGGGAGTTTGAGCTTTCGTAAACGATTTTGAGATTACACCTGGCCTTTGTGGACTCCTCGGGAGCACGAGTGCCATGTGGGTGACCATGTGGGTGACCTGGCACTGTTGTTTGAAGGCTGACTGCGCTGCAAAATGAGGTTATGCGTTTGAAAGGAGTGACATTCTTTGCTTTCATGCTTATCGTGCGCTGCCTTTCAAAATATGGCATGGCACTCAGAGGACGATTTATTCTTCATCTTCCCACCGTCGTGTCAGTTTTCATGCTTCATGCAATCGACGCGACTGTCACCTGCAATGTCCTGAAGTGGTGGTACTTGAATAAACTAGATGTTGTGGTTCTCGTAGGCCCAAAAATATTGTATAGAATTGTGAAGGAGCTGTGCTTTCTCATTTCCTAAGCCCTAAACCCTAAACATGCGCGACTGCGCGGTTACGAGAATGGGCGGCCTTTCCGCGGTCCGGTCCTCCACTTTCCTCCAGCTGAGGAATGTGTTTGTGGCTTCAAGAACAAGCCGATGAATGAGGCAGGAAAGTGGCTCTTGGGTCTACAGGTGAGAGGATGAAGGTGGCTGTTTCGGAAGCTGGAGGAAGTGTGCGCCGCACAGCCTCAACCTTATCTAAATCCCGCGGTCCAGAGCCTCAGAGGTTTGCGGTGGAAATGGCCCACTGGGTTGCAAAGCAGCGAGACCAGGCCAGGTCTGAGTGTGGCTTGAGTTGGAGTTGTCTAAATTTGGGCTTAGCAGATTTAGGGTTCAGGGGTTTGGGGTTGCGGGCCAAGAGTATTTTTTTTGCTGTTAAGGGCGTGGGCCTTGCATGTCATGAGGTTCCACATTTCAACAGACTTAGCTCGTGCATTAACAACCCTGCATGACCTGAAGTACATGAAACGTACTTGGAGGTCCGTGGGTAATCAGAACCTACTTATAGCTAAAATTACCACCCGTTTTGAAACCCCCGTTTGGTCCTAAAATGTAATTACACTACGGCTATAACTGCAGTTTTACTTGGGTTACACGTACCGAGGCAAATCCAAATGTGTTGATCTATTAGTATCTATCAAAAGCTTCCTGGATTGAATGCGAGGCAACCAAAGAGCTTCAGCAACCCACCTGCTTGCGTGACTCTGTGGCCACGATGCTCATCATGTGTCCAAGAAGCTTCATATTCATCGTCTCGCTACAGACAACTCCTATAGAATCCTCATCATGGTCCCTACATTCACTCCCCCAGTTCCTTTTCCCCTGGAGCATTAGTAAGTTGTTGGGGCCCAATCTCAAAACCTCGAGGCACCAGTAAGCATGATTGAGCTCTGGTGCGGCCTTAGTATTTGCAATTTGATTAGTCCCACCCAGCGTGCCGCGGGTGTTTCTCAGCGATTGGAAAGGTTGTTGCCTCGGTTTTGCCGCGTTGTTCTTCTAAACAGCTCTGGCCTGCCAAGCTTTGGAGCGAATATAGGGATTACTGTTGTATTTTTCATTCTAAGGACTTCCATTACTTGGCCGAGGCGCTTCGACAGCCTTTCCGAGCCAGGCCGCGTGTTTTTCTGCGGGATGGCCTGCATAGATGCGCCAGTGATGATGATGTGTGTGTGTGGGGGCTGGGAATATACGGGCCTATGATGAGCCCAGATTCCCGAAAGCTTGGCAAATGTCGCGAGAGGGCAAGTAGCTGTAGCTACGAGAGTTTCTCTCAACCCTCGCTCTTTTTTAGCTTGTTTTGTTTAATTATCAATGGGGTTCTATGTCTTCCAACTGGGGCATTTGTTTTGCAATTCATGTTAGGATACTTGCAGCCCGACTTTTGAGACTACCCCTGAACCTCCAGCCAAGCATCCATCATACCTAAACGTGCGCATTGCCAGCGCTCGTCCATCTCACATCCCTTGCCTCCAGGCCTCCAGGCTAAATTCCTGAAACCCCAAACTTAGAGGCTCCAGAACACAAGGCCTGCACCCCCAAAACCCCAGACCCCGCGTGTGAAAACTGTGGCCCAGGCACAGGCTCAGTTGCCAATGGGAGGAAGCGAAGCCGGGGCCTTTGTGGAGTTTCAGGGTTGAGGGCGTACGGGTCTGGGATCAGGTCTTTGCGAGTTTTTGGATCAGATTCGCAGTTGAGGGGGCAGGCAACAGGGATGGGGAGTTTAGGGTTCTTGGGTCGGGGGATTAAGGGTTTAGATTTTTCGAGTTCAGAATTTTAGGTGTTGGGGTTCAGGGATTTATGATTTTAGCGTTTGGGGTTTACGCAGGGTTTCTAGGGTGCAAGGTTTTGGGTTTCAGGTTTGAAGTCAAGACGTCCGAGAATTTCTGAAAATCTTTCTTACGTTCCGGAATAGGTCCGCCGTACAATACCTTTAGACTTTTCAATCCCCATATACTCCCAGGGTCCCTGAGGCCCTGAGGTTCCAAATTTTCAGACGACCCGTTGTCATCAATGTTTCAGGCTTTGGAACCTCATCCGAAATGAAAGTCAACATGTGCTTTGGACCGGTATGCCAGGTTACAAGAAATGGGGTTCCCTTGCCAGGGGTACCAAGAATATATTGGGGTTCATCTTGGGGCATCCTCCCTACATGACCCTTGGAGAAGTTTTAGGCGAGCTGTGCCTTGCCTTCCGCGAGGGATCTGTGCATAGTGCACGAAGGTACGAAGGGTGCATGCGTCCTTCCTCGTTCGATAGTGGGTCATGCTCACAGCATGGGTCGTTGATAGTCCTGCCATACCCTTTAATCCAAAACCTAAAGCCCGACGCGAAATCCCAAACCTTTGACCCCTAGCCTCTGCATCCTCAACTCTCCCAAAAGCCACACCCAAGAGGCTGACTGGTTTCAGTATGCCTTAGCAGGAAATGGGGCAAAAAATGGAAACTTCGTCAGATGGTCTGGTGACCTGAACAATATAAATTGAAAGGAGGGGACAGTCCAAGGTTAAATCGTCCGTAGTCTTTTGCAAGGAAGAGCATGCTCTCTTGGGTTCGACCACCGAAACACATTCATGGGACCACCAGGGGCCCCCGTTAAGGCCCATGCTACTGGAAAGGCTGATAGTATAGCCCCATGAGACACTGCTCGTATCGACCAGGACTGGACATGCAGCTGCGGCTTTCGTGCCTCAGCTGCATAACTGCAATGATACAAGGAACCTGAATACAATTCGAGGTATTTTCAATGTAAGCTGGGGTTACCGGGCTCTCCGGCTCCAATCATCTCTGAAGGGGTGCTACTCAACTATCAGCTTGCACAGTGGCAGCACTTTTGCTTGCTGTGGCTGATCTTGTTACCGCAACGGCAGTGCTAGTGGTGGTGGTGGTGGTGGTGGTGGTGGTGGTGGTGGCTGTGGTGGCTGTGGTGGTGGTGGTGGTGGCTGTGGCGGTGGCGGTGGCGGCGGCGGTGGCGGTGGCGGTGGCGGTGGCGGCGGCGGCGGCGGCGGCGGCGGTGGTGGTGTTGGTATTCTTATTATTCTTCGTCGTCGACGCTTCAGGTGTGAGTTTGATCCTCCAAGCAGGCAACTACAGTATCATTAGGAGAGCAAAGCTCGAGCTTTGCTTGTGGCATGCAGGTTCCTGAATTTCACCCTTCCAAATGAATAGCCCGTGTTGTAGTCCAACGACCTGTGCAAATTGCTTGAAGCCCGGAAAGCTGTCGGCTACGGAGGCAACAAGGGCGTGAACCAAGTATGCGGAGGTGCCCGAAGCCTGCTGTACTGTGGAGGGCCCTATTCATTTCAATCGAGGCAGATACCTTAAATCATCTTAGAATCCTTCATATTATTGAGGGCTATTGGCTATTGCTCAATGCAGGGGTATGGGGCGCCCTGAGCAGGGTAGAGGATGCTTACGAACGCTGAAGGCAGCAAGTTGTCGGGCGTGTCTGCGAGGTTCTGTGTTCTGCAGTGATTTGGGTACTCAGTCTTGCATTTTCACACACACGGGCTTCAGAGACCAAGTGGCGTGGTCGACTGAATGAGGCCCTAGGGATGTTCCGAAGCTACTTTGGGTTGCCGATCGTTAATGAGCAGCTAGCATTAAGTTTGGCTAGGGCTCCGCAGAGTGGTAAGAACTGTAGCTTCCGTTGTCTATCCCATTCCTAAACCCAAAACCCTCAATGGATATGCTAGTTTCTATTCTCTGTTCCAGTTCCTACAGGGCCAACCTCGTTTAGTTGAAGGTTTATCTGTAGTTGAAAGCAGCTGTGCTTACATTTATACCCCCAAGTTAGCATACTTCCAACCCTGTTTATAACTACCACCAACCCTCGAATATCTGAAGTGGGTACTGAAACACCAAACTTGTATCTGCCAATGACCAAGATATCACCCTGTTTCGTAAACGCTATTTCAAGCCCGCCTTGGCTCTCGGGCCGCCGCACGCCACAGAAACAGAAGCTCGTCTGAAGAACTCATACAGGGCTCCCTTGACCAGCACTGACTCTTGTGCTTGGTGCGAACGAAACGTTGGACCTCCCTACAGTTTGTCCAGCGTGTGAGGGCACTGTTGTCCCCAACATGGTAGCCAAGCGGGACTCTCGGAATACTTGAAGAGCTTGTATTTACAGAGGTTTCCAGGCAAGATTTCCTTGCATTTGGCGTAGGGAAGGCCAATTATAGGGCTGCATTGTAGGGCAGTTGAGAACAAAGCCACTGCTAAGCGACTGCGCGACAATTGAGAGACGCTTAGGACAACCATGGGAACAACTGGGACTTACCTCAAATGGCAGATGATTTGGGGAGGGTTTGGGGTGCGGGGCTACTCTTGGAAGTGAAGGAATTTCATTGTTTCTGGGCCACCCCTCACCGGCCTCTGGCCGCAGGAGCGGAGGGGGTCGTGGCCAGCTGTGGTGGTGGTTTGAGGGGGATTTGTGGGAGAGTTTGAGGGTTCCAAATGCCCTGAGGCTGAACGCTTCGGATCATTATTTAAATCTTTAGACCATATATGATCCGTATTTGTATGTGTATTATGTATGCGTATGAATGTACATACCTCTTCTGAAATCTTGGATTGAACGTGGAGGTACTGGGTCTATGGGCTGCAAGCTGCCGCGTCGGCTTCAAGGAGGCTCGAGTGGTAGAAGAGCGTGCTTGCGATTTGTGGGTTATGGTTTGGGTGTTTGGTTAGGTCTACGGGTTTCAGGATTTGGGGTTTCAGCTTCAGGGTATATAGGGTCTGTAGGGTTTGGTGTTCTGAGTGTACTGTGAAGGGTTGAGGTCTGGGGGTTTGCATTTGGGATTTTGGGGTCCATGTGCTTGGGGCTTGGGCTTTAGGGTCTATCGATAGTGCAGGGTTTTCAGCGTTTGGGGTCTCTCGGGTTTCGGGTCTATGGGACTTAAGGTTTGAAGTTTATGGTTGCGGGGTTTACGATTTATGGTTTAGGATACATTCCAAATACTCGAAGAAGCATTGGTGTATCGGCCATTACTTTGGAGGCGGTCTTTGAAGGCCTTCCGTTCCAGGCACGCATGAGATTGAGGCACTATAGACTTTTTCCGCTGTTTTCCAGTTGGCCACCGGCCACTGGCCACAGGACCACCAGCCACCAGCCACCGGACACCGGCCAGCGGCCACCGGCCGCCCCCCGCCACCGACACCGGACAGCGCGTTCGTCGTAATCATCGTCGTCATCGTCGTCAGGTTGTGGTCGTCACAGGCGGCGTATAATGCAACAGCTCCTCGTGTATTCCCAGGCATTTTAACCATAATAACGTTCATGCTCGACTGCATCCGATGACCCGAGTATCCCTGCCCAAGCCATAACAATGTTCATGTTCGACTGCATTCCAGGACCAAAGCATCCATGCCCAAAGCACACTAACGTTCATGTTCGACAGCATCCGACGGCCAGAGCATCCATGCCAAAACCATAATACTAATGTAATAATGTTCATTTTCGATGATCAAGGCACACGCGCCCAACGTAGTTGGAGAAGTTGTTGTGGTCGTCTTCGTCGTCGTCGTCGTAGTTGTTATGGTCGTATCGTCGAACCGAAACTCCGCTGCGCTGGCCACCGGCCACACCATTTTCCACCGGCCACCGGACACCGGCCATTGGACGGCAATCGGAGACCGGACAGTGGCCACCGGACACAGGCCACGGGCCACTGGCCACCGCCGCGCTGGCCACCGGCCACCGGCCACCGGTCTCCAGCCACTGACGGAATAAGTCTGTCCCCGATTGAGGGGCTACATAATCTTTGTCAGAACTTTCCGGTCCCGCTCCGGTCCCCCACACACCCCCATGGGCCCCAGCATACCCACTTTTGAGCAACCTGGGCCGCCACCCCTGCAGCCATTGTCACACGATTTAGCTGTAAGAACTCAGGATTCAGCTGGTGCATGAATCCTTAGTTTCAATACATGTGTCAAAGAGCTTGCTAAGATCTTACACCTGCATTCTCATCCATGCTTAGTTTAGATGGGTTGGAGGCGTCAGTTAGTATGGGGCATCATTCACAAAACCTGCTTTTCGAATCCATACCCAATTGCCACCTAAGCATCGCACATCGATCCCAAAATTCTACACTGCAAATGCTAAGCACTGCCGAAGTGCAGGCGCAGCTTCACAGCAGCCCGCCTTTCGCCGCGAAATGGTGTGCTTGTGGCTGTTCATGTTTGGTCTTTTGGGAGCACAATGGCTTTGGGGCTCTGAGCTGATGCCTTCAGCTGGGCAACTCCAGTGAGACATCGTTAACAGCTCACCAGCACATGTTCAGAAGGGAGATAGCTCATGCATTCGGGCCAACCCGGACAGCATGTTTTGCTGAGTTCATTTTTCGAAGTTATTGGCTTTTGACTGGACCTTGCGCCTATAGCCCACTGTTTATTTTTCCGAAGCCGTGGGGATCTCGCTCGTGGCTATGCTAAGGCATTCAAAGGGTCATATATATAGGGAGTACTAGAGGGATCCATTCCTCGATTCCCTCTTAAACCTACACCCTGAGTATCTAGCAGTTATCATCTTCTTTTCCATCCTTATTCCTGATTAGCCAGCACTACAAGTTTGGTTTCAGAACTCGTCTACAGGACGGCTTCGGCCCTGTTCGTCGAGGCAAAACAGGACCGTGCTGAAGGGTCGCGGGCTTTTCGGGTCCAGGGTTCCATGACCTTGGCAAACGCAGAATTCCAAATACGGTGCTCCTCCTGATGAACTACTGAATATGAAATTGGGTATGATCACGAATCCCAGCAAGGGATCCCTAAACCAAAAAGACAAAACCCTCACATGCAAGCCTGCAAGCCTGCGTTTTCAGAAGGATTTAGGTAAGGAGATATCATTACCAACCTCAGACCGCGAAGAAGCGTGTCAAGGAGTCTGCATACCCCCAATTTCATACCACAATGGTCTTTTGGGAGGGTAAGCCACCTCTTATGTGCCGGGTCGTCGCGGGGCATCATTCCCCTGAAGTTCCTAGCTTCGTGACTTTGAGTTGTTAAAAGGTGAAGGGGGAGTGGACCCCTGTACTAGCCCTTGAAACAGTCCACGTATCCTATTCCAGCTTCATTCCCTACTAAGCACCCTAAGCCCTGAACCGGATACCTAAATCCTAATCATAGCAGTTTCCATGTCGGTTTCCAGTCTTGCATTCCCTGCTCCTGAGGCGCCAACACTAAAAGTTGGGACCGTGACCAGGGCAGATCGAATATCTGCGTTTATTACAGCATCTCCTACGTAACTTATTACAGCATTCCCTACGTAATCCCTAGTGGGGGCGCTTTAATGCCCTTGAGGTTTCCCTCAAAGATAACACATGCCTTCTTCCAGTTGCTGACTGTAGGCACAGATGATGTTTGCATCATGTGGCTACGCAGTCGGCTGTGCACTGCGGAAAACACGGAGGCTGCAAGTTTGCAGCCTAGATTGCCATAATATGGGAGTTCTTCAATGTACGCCCGTTGATCATCCGTATATATCTTTGGACTCCTTGAGGGGTTAACTACCTTAAACCTTAGAACAATCTTGTTCTAGCATACGAAGGTCATGCAGGATGTTAGTATCCAGCGCAGCGCTAGTTTCCATCATCATGCAAACGTGTACGTCTGCAGAAGCTGCTGCATTTGAATATTATGCAGAGACCGCCAGTTTTCTTGTAGGAGCTGATCCAGCTGGTCCGTACCAGAAGTCTGCGCAGGCGAGAGCTCTGTATGGGGTTGGGCGTCCGCAGGGCACGTGAAGCTTTCCAGCTGGAGCAGAAAATCATGTGATTACGGCCTAGATCAGCGTTGCAAGTCCAGATAGCTGTAGGTGGTATCACCCAGAAAAAGGACGTAGAAGCTCCAGTCCCCCGTTCAACAGGAATGCAGCCAAAATTCTGAAAGTATCCAGCAAACCCGGAGTTTGGTATGACTGAGGTGCGATGCAACATATAGAATGGAATCAGTAGAAGCTTAGCAGCACGATTCTTTGGTCTTGGATGTACTGATGAGGATCGAACACGCAACAACAGCCTGATGACAATATGGCAGATCTTCTAGCACGATGCAGTGCATGGAGACCTCATAACCAAGGTAGCTTTGGTTCGTGTTTCAGGCTGTCCGCTTGTGACGCCATCGAACCCCCCAAAATGAAGCCATTAGGGTGTAGAGAAGAAACCGGAACGCTCTGCCATCCAATCCCTTGCCCACATGATTCCTCTCGCAGCTGAGACAGGCATTCTGTTTCCTGTTTGAAAGCCGCAAAATGCCAGGCTGCCGAAGCGGATCCAGCGTGGGCATCTTTGCGGAGTTGTAGAAGCGGAAAATCGGAATTCCTATTCCCATTGAAAGCTCCTTCCCTAGGGCCCACATTCGTTCCAGAAGAGCACAGTCCTTGTAAATACCAATGAGCTTGGCTAATTCGGCAGCCCCCAACTTCGCATCTGAAACACAATTTCAAACGCACGAATGTGCCGCCGCTGTGCTTTAACACCAGAAGCGAACGCGTCATCCACTGTTTTGGCAATATACTGCATCCGAGCTCGATCTGCTCACTCTTCCATCTTTACGTTCAGGGGCGGGGTGTGGGGGTGGGGAGGGGGGAATTACAAACGTAACAGGAGAAGTACTTTTGTTGCAGAAGCTCACTGAACTATAATGAGGATAGCCAGGAAGAATCGAGTCAACATGGGTTGCTGTAAAGGAGCTTAAAGTACGTTCCCACAATATGAACAAATGGGAAGCCATGTAACTTTTGTTAAGTTCCTTAGCAGCGACCTAAAGAAGCTTACTACGTAGCAGATTGAGAGCATTGGTCCTAAAGCCCTGAAGCCAAAACTCGCGAACCCAAAACCTTGGAGACCATCACCCTCTGTGTAGCTGAGGCAAAAGCTTTCGATGCCCTCGCTTCCCTCGCTTCTGGTGGTTCGCCGGCAAAGGCCAGGGAAACCTTTCTGATGCCCTTCTGGTTCAGGGTTTTAGTGTTGGTGGGTTTGGGGTTCAGAGTTTCAGGTTGTAGGATTTTGGTTTCAGGGGTTTAGAGGTTTAGGGTTTTGGTGTGTTTTCCTGCTTTTACGTTCAGGGCTTAGACTTATGGTTTCAGGTATTGCGGTGGCGGATGGAGGAAGGCCCCACAGCAGCTGTTTGTATCAAAATTTTGCCTTGGGGCTGCTAACCTGCGCATGACCTCTTGTGCAAACTGTCGTTGTAATGCCTACGTGGTAGCCTTCTGCTGAATACTCTTTGACGTACCGTCCCCGGGAAGTTACCTTAAACCCTAAACCGCAAAGCCTGAATCATGTAGTTCTGCATCGTCCAGCGCAGATTTGATGGATTCTATTCGCCATTGTTCAAGGTTTCAACAGGTCGTGGACCACTTAGGCTTCTGAAGGGCTAGGGGAAGGTCATGGGTACTTATACTCGTTAGAAGTACCCGAGAACTAAAGTTGTTCTCATAAAATCTGCAATAGTTCCCCATGAGCCTTCAAGTATGAGTTCATTGAAAAGCCACGCCCAATTTACTCTTTGCAGTTCTCAGGCAGGTGAAGGCAGAAGCAAACGTGCAGGGTTTATGGTTTATCGACTCCAAGTGTGTCAGATGAGAGCTTCTGAACATGGTGCTTATATCATCCTCAAGAAGGACCAATCCCCATATGAACTGCTACCAATATCAGGGCTACCAAGGTTTGGAACAGCCATTTGGGGGCGTCTCAAAGTAGTAGGTAAGGGAGCTAATAGGTACATATTCAGGTTCAAGGATTGCGGCCAAGGCTTTGAGGGTCCTAAGCTCTAAACATAGCAGGCCCCTCAGGACCCTCAGAGTTTATAACCTACAGCCCATATTTCTCCGAAAATCATGGACATGGGTTCCTATTACGTAAACAAAACTACCGGGACCCCTACATCCACCCTAGCCATGGCACAGACTTATGCCTGATGCCAGCAGTTCCAGGGACAACTGTGAGAGGTAGTTTACAAAATGATGAGTTTAGGGTTCAGGCTTGAGGGTTCATGGTGCCATTTGCTAGACCGTAAAGACGAGGTGTCCCAAAACAAAATTGCACCCCAAGAGGCCCAGATCTTTGAGAATGGCCCACTTTTGAGCTGGGAGTGAGGGATTGGACCTCTGCAAAAAACTTCACGCAATTGTCAGCACCAGCCAGGTCTAAACCCTGAACCCTACATCCTAGATAATACCGTAGGTTCCCGCCTTATTCCTGTATAGTGAAGTCATGAAGAGAGGTTGCACCTCTTTTCGATCCTTTTTGACTTCTTCAGCGCACAGTGCCCAAAGATCCTAGTAATTATCCTGTAGTCAAGACGCTTACCATAAGTCTCATATTAAGGATCCCCGTGTCATCTAGAGTAGGTTACTGTATGAGAGTGTCTTGGACCTAAGCCCTAAACTCCAAGCCCCACATGAAACTCAATAGTTTCAATTTTGTTTTCGTTCGGGCTTAAACCTCAGGAGCCTCCGCAGCAAAGAACACACTGGCTCTGTGCCTGTGGCTTCAGCTCTTTGGCTCTGAGACTTTGGTGTTTGGGTTTTTGGGTAAAAAGAGGAGAATCTGATGGCAACTGAAATGCAGACAGGTTTGCGGATGTAAAGTGTTTAGAGTATTGGGGTTAGGGGTTAGGGTATAGTCTTTTTGGAGTTTAGAGGGTCTAGATTGTCATAGCATAGCATTGTTTGAAGATTGTGCTCTAAAGTCCTGAATCCTAGACCCTTAACCCCTAAACCTTTTGGGGAGTTGGGCATCTCAAGTTTTGGAATCCTGAGGCTTAGGATGAAGGGCCTAGGCACAGAGCAAATGGCTCAAAGGAGTAGCGTTTTAGATGGAGATGGCATAGTCTCTAAGACAGAGTAAGATTATGACCTCTTGTGGAGTATAGTGTTCTACGCACAGCAAGGATGTGAACTGCCTTGGCTTAACCATCAAAAAATCTGCTCAAAGGTTGAGTGGTGAAAGATCAGTCTTCCAAGGGCTTTGCAAGAGGTTCCGGCGGTTGGTTCGATATTTCAGGGTAATCTTACAGGTTCTGGCAATTTCAGAGTGGTCCAGCATATTCCCCCATCAAAACACTCAATATATGGGCTGCATGATGTGTCCTTGCAGGTCCATGCATGGATAAGTAAAGTTTTAAGTAGGTTGTTATGGCTAAGCCCTTAATCCCTGTTATCTCAACAAACACCAAAATCCCATGCCATTTTACAGTGGCCTCCCCAGTGATTGTTCGTTTGATTCTTCATTCTCTTGGGGTAAGGCTGTAGCCACCTATGGACCTCCAAGTTCAGGCACACATCAAGGCATTAGGTCGCTTGCTGTAGGTGGGTTGCTTCAAAAAAGAAGTGGCCGAGGAACACATGGGAGCTGCAAAAGGGGTATGAATTGTACAGGGGTAATGTTGAGAAGCCCCAAGATCCTGCGCATTTCATGCTGCACTGTTGAAGGGGCAGGTGATCTTTGTTTATGCCCATATTCTTTTCCCCTTTTTGGTTACATCATTCTACATGAAGAATCCAATATCTCTTGCTTCAACCACCAAAAAATTCAATTCAAGGGAAGGGCAGATGGAGGCAGGCCAGTACAGAAGTTGCATGGACACTGCAGAGGACTCCAAGCACAGGGAGATACAGGGTCCATCTCGCCCAGGATTCCCCAAATTCCTCGAGATTCTCAGTGTGCTGATGTAAACTGCTGCCTTAAAGAGGCAGAAGCAGAAACACCCGTGTTCAACGTGTCCTGATTTGCTTTTCCATGCAGACCATGAAGGCAGGCAGGGTGTTTTTGCTTCTTGACAGCACGCGATGCTAGGCAATGAAAACTGAATAGTACATCAGAACACACGCCAGGCACCGTTTGTAAGTTGTGGAAATTTCCACTTGACGCTCCGAGGAAACACGCTTTCAAATCAGCTCCTTACCAGCACTTGGCAGGAACCGGTTTGATTTCGAGGCACTAGGAGCACAGTGGGCTCACCAGCAGTATTTTGACCAGTCATAACTTGGGTTGTATCATAGATAGCAGTACTGAAATTCCTAATTATGTTATAGGCGATTGTTTGCTGAGCGAAGTTTTGGCAATTTTTGCAACATTCCGTCTTCAGAACACCGGTTGTCTGGAGCAAATAGCTGACTCAATACAGTTTTGAGACAAGCCAGCGCGTGCAATCGCTGAAGCTTATTGCTGTTTCGAGTGTGGCTCACATGCCCCCAGAAAACAGCTGCTGCCAGAGGACAGCTCGCAAGTGCTGATTACGAAACTTGTGGCAAACTTTTCAGGGGAAGCACCCTCCTGAAGAGCGCGCCGAAGTTAGCGGCGAAAGATATGGCAAAGGTTCTGTGAATTTTTGGCAAAGTCGGAAATGCTCTATACAGAAATTCCACTGCAACCAGAAGCCAGGCCCAGCAAGCACCAGAGCTGGCACAGGAGATTGGTGACGTTAGCTAGCCGGGGTCCCTTGAGGTTTCCTAAAACATTTCCGTCCGTTATGATGCTCATTTCGAAAAATCTTGGCCATTGCGGAGCCTCCTATAGAAGTTCACTCGCTTCTGTCCTGTTTTCATGCTTCAAAACCTTTGCTATTGTTGAGGACAACCCTGCCACAAATCCTTAGCCATCATTCTGGACACCGTTCCCAGGCATTCAGGCATGGAATGAAGGCCACAGGCACAAAATATAGAAAGTCTGATCATACGTTTCTTTCGTTTTTCATAACTATCTGATATTGTCTTTTCCTTGCAACCGCCACGAATACACAACGCAGTTGTGAAATGACCAGGGTCTGTGGCGGCTTTACTGGCCGCCTCGGGTGCAAGATGCCGAAAGACTGGCTATGCGGAGACCTGGTGATGAGCACTGCTTCTGTGTTGTAGCATCATGCTTCCTGCAGACGGTGCCCTCTACGAAGGGCTCAACTACGGGACAAAATTCTAATGTACCCCCAAGCCATGTCTGTGTTATAGTAGCACTCATGATAGAATGCTTAGTTGAGGAGTCGTGGGATCTCTGGCTAGTTTGCATCCAAAACAAAGCCATTCATAGTTCCCCTATAGCCCCTACACATCCAGGATCCTTGAGGGTTTTTCTTAGACACTTTGAGGTTTGCCAGAAGGGTTCAGAGTAGGGGTCACTCTGCAGGCGCTCTTTGCTTGGGTTCGTGGAAATACTCGAAAGAAGATTGGCCATCTAGGTTTCCTTCAGCTGGGCCCACCTTGTAAAGACACCAAGATATTCTAGTTCTTCTTGTAGGGACCCACAAAATGGGACCCAACTATCGGTTTATGTAGAAAGTCAGAACCTTGGGAAGTGGAAATGAGACAGAGCCTCGCTCTAGCCAGTCACCTCCAAGATGAGAGTTTCTCAAACAACTTCTTTGTGGTTCTCTGTGGGATTCCCCATAATCCCTGTGTTGTCCTGAAGTATCTCCGGAGTCCCAAGCTACCCCAGTTCTGAGGAACCTCCAGATTTCTGATGTTAATCTCTGAGTTCCTCAGCATTCCATAAACAGAGTTTTTCTGAAAGAGTAGGGTTCAGATGGCTTTAGGCTGCAATCCCCCTACATAGACCATTTTTTTGGAAGCCCCAAATGTTCCTTGGAAGCAGGAGTATGTTTTTCAGGGGCATGACTAAGGAATGTGTGGCTTTGTGAACAAGAACACCAACGAAGTTTGTGGTGCCGTGGCTTACATTTTAACAGTGCGGTCGTAAGGCGTGGCCAGATACTTGAACTACAGCTAAGGCCGTTGGCTTTGCAGGCATCCTTGAAATGCCAAAGCAGCTGTCCCCAAGCATGAGGAAGAACTCCGATGATATAGAAAGGTGCTTCTGTGCGTACTCGTGGGGCTTGCAGGGACCCCCTCTGAAGAAGAATCTTCAAAACCAGGGAGCATTAGAGGTCTTATCATGAGGATCTGTCAGGGGTCTATCATATACGCGTTTTACCGAATCTGCGCTCTTAGCTCCCGTTACGAATCTGAGGCTTGATTCAGAAGCTTGTTCATCTCCATAGAATCTTGATTAGGGCCTTCTGAAGGCTCATTGTTGTGAGAAACACATCCACTTCATATCCCTAGTTGCATGAGAGCTTAAACCCTGGCTGCCTAGGTGGCCTTCAGGGCACTTTGGGATGTAAGTCAGCACGGCCGCCTCCAGACATGCTGGTGCTACAAGGCGCCTGGGCTCCATGTACCCTCCCCGATGGGGGAAAAAAGTGTTGTGTGTTTTTTGGCAGCATATGTGGATGCAGAGGTGTGACATGCTGATAGTAGAGCGTTCAGGGTTTCGGCCACATGCCCTCCCTACAACAAATACGGAACTCCGATGGCAAAACATAGACTCCTGTCAGTCAAAGAAGCCCTCTATGTAAGAGTTTCATGTTGGTTTGGTGGAGGGTTAAGTGTGGGTGTCGCCTTGAGCCTTTATCCAGCAGAAGTCTGTCTTGTGGACAGGATATGTGCTTTGTGTTTGGGAAAGGTGCCCGTCAGAATCCCAGCGAGAAGAGATGCGTTTCACCACGCTACAACGACTAGAGACTTCCTTGCTGAATGTCAGACACGAATAAAGACTTCCTTGCTGAATGTCAGACAAGTGCTATGCTCGCTTTAGAGTAGTTACCCGTTCCTTCTTTGTCAGAAGGTCTTCCACTCTTATGCAGCAACCCGCTGTCCAAACACTGCAAGAGGTGCGATGGGTTTTTCTGCGAGCGCTTTGAAGTGGCCTGGCCGTCATAAGAAGAGTTGGATCAGAACTTGTGTCACCTTATGTGTGTGTGTGTGTGTCACAGAATGCCGTACTTCAAAGCTCTAATGTACTGCAGGTCATGCAGGATGGTCACCATGGCCATAGCTTGGGTTCATCTCGCTACTGTAAACTGGGTACCTCTCAGGATGTGGATTCATAGCTGAAGTGCGGACATATCAAGCGCACGCCACTGCGCTTGCGCTGCGGGTACCTTTGTTCGAGAAGTTCCTCCGTCATATCCAGAATCTTCTGGTTCCAAAGTGTGTGATCTGAACGAGAGAACTGGCAGGAGATGGAGGATCACGTACTCACTCTTGCTAAGTCTTTTTCTTTGTGACGGTTTTTTCAATGCCTTGATTTGTTTGTATAGCTACTAAGATGACCTGGCTCCAAAAGCTAGACAGGACCTTCTTTGAGCACGGTTTTGACAGACATGTTTCTGCAGAGGCTCGGTGATGTTCATGTTGCACACGACTTTACAGAATCTGGCTCATAGAGGTTATCCCCTCTGAACCTCCAGGCCCTGAACCCTAAACCCTGAATCCCTAAACTGCGGCACACTTTCAGCCACCTCTGGGCTTAGCAGCCATTTGGGCTGTGGTCCTGGGGGAATGGAAGAGAGATGCAAGCAGCTCAATCCGAGTTAGAGTGTTTGGTTGTGAAAAGAGAAGTGGAAACCGATGCTAAACTTGTAGCATTCCCTGTAACTGACTCCCTGAGTCCCTGAGTACTAACAACAGGAGCAACGGTCATACCTGTAGTAAACCTGCTAGAAATATTTTCACCATACTCATAGAACATTGCCAGCACAAACAGCAGTAGTCATCATCCTTAAAGCTGATGGCGTTGTCTGTTACCATGATTGTTGTCTCCAGTACTCTCAGAATCCTCGTAATTGGTCAAACTATGGTGTTCTTCCCAGAGCGGCTGGGACACTCCTGGAGATGGTAGAACAAGATACTTCAGTATTTTTGCCAGGCAACATCCATCATGCTTTGGAAGCCTTGAGGTCATTGATCCACCCCGTGTAAACGAGTACTAGCAGGAAAAGGAACATAACATTGCTACCCCACATACGGGAAGCTTCTCCTTGCCCAAGCTGGTATATAACGGAGGAGTGGATCCCACCCCCCTCAATGGTCTGCATATTGCATTCATCACTTCTTCACGAACCACCAGTAAGACTCATCGTGATGCCCTAAAGCCGAAACCCTAAAACCCTCACTTTCTTTTCCGCCTTTATTCCAGCACGTAAGCATCGCCCAGGGCCAGACCGGGATGGGCACCTTGGAAAAATTGATTCCTAGTGTAGTTCCTGTATAGTCCCTTGTAGTAGCCCTCTCTTGTTAATTTAAGAGTAAATCGCAGCCACCCAGAAGGGCCTAGTACCCCCTCAGTCAAGAAATATCCCTACCCGATATGACAGAAGCTTCACATGATTTGGGATTTATTTAGATAGAAATATTGAGCTTCCTGGGAAACGGTCGCCCGTAGGCTGCAGTTGGAAACTTCAAAGCGCGCAGTGCCAAGGTTTGCATGTCGTGTCGCTTCCAGAACGTTGTAGCCCGGCAGCAAGCTGCCTTTGATGTTCTGAGACTTCATCGGAGCTGCATTCTATTTAATTGGGGGCACTACAATAGTCAATAGCCGATATAGAGTAAGATTATGCCTTCATTTTCGTTTTAGCATACTCACGTGTTCTACAAGTGCCTGTCTAGTTCATCTATCATGGTTTCTTTTCGGGGTAGTAGTTTTTTGCCGGGTCTGGCATTTTGGTTGCGCGGAATGATATAGAGCCTGTATCATCTTTCCAGGATTACTGCACCCCAGAATGTCTTCATCGTATAAACCCACCTTCCCGGCATTTGAAGGTGGAGCTCGTTTGTTTCTTGGTAATAACCCGCAGCGGCAGAAGCTTTCCCAAGCCGACAAGATAACAGCTTTACAAGGGCGGTAGCCTACGTGGGGCCCTTTACGGCTTCCATGTTTGTCTCAGGGAGGGTATATAAGTCCCTGCAAGCTGCTTTGCGTCCTTTTCCTGAAGTTCTAAAATTGAGGTCGCAGGCACGGGGGTGGCTGGAAGAGGGTCTAAGGTTTAGGGTAGTAGAAGGCTGAAATACTTTCAAAATCACACCTGGCTGCGTTCAGTCTCCAACTGTTTCACTGCGAGCTGTGTCTATACAGGGTCAGATGAATATGGAAGGATGTTTCTCAACGAAACCCTGGAAGAACCCTGACCCAAATCCCCGTGCAGTACCCATATATCCCGGGGTGTCTGAGGGCCCCTATTCCAAGAAAACCCTGTATGAAGCAACTGGTGATCATCTTTGCGCAAAGTTTGACGCTCGTAGCGGGATGGACCCTCGCATCATGGAGCTGACTATCATACATTCATTTCCTACTAAGCACCACAGAGACTCTAGTTGGTGTATGCAACGCGCAGCCAAATCACCCCACATTCCCAAGTGAGCCCACAAGCCTGGAGATATTGAGACATGCACACAGGGCCCTGATAATTTCCCTGAGCACCAACCCCGACGCCGTAAAGCCCAAAACCTAAACCCCAACCCTAAACTTTTCGTGGCCAAGCCTTCGAACACGGTTTGCGGCGGAAGCGGCCCGCTGGGCTGCAAGCCTCTTGGGCGCAGAAGCTTTGAAGAGTTTAGGAAAATAAGCAGAAAGCGGAAGTTCTACATTATGCCATGTTTAGGGTTGAGAGCTGGTTGAGAGTTTTGGAGGCGAGTGTCTTGCTGGTGCTCTCTGCAACATACACTTGCTTACCTTGCGCAGCCAACATAGAACAGCCCACGAGCTGCTCGACAGGCTGTTAACCCTCAAATTCCCAAATGCATTCAACAACCAATGACTTCAGCCGCATGTCACATGCTTGTGCTGATGGTATTCCATTCCAAGTTTGTCATGGGGCGGCAGGCATCGATTTCAAAATAAAATGCCTGTGTCCTATTGGTATGTAGATGCGAGGCAAGTCTAGCCTGAGACCGTTTTACTACACCCTTATTTGATTCACACTCCTGAAAAACTCCAATCTCCTAACTGCTTGACCTGAAGATTTTCAGGCAAGTTGCTTTGTGCAGCAGCTCTGAAAGTGGAAGTTTCGCAATGATTGCTCCCAAAAGAAATTCTAAAAGTGGTCTGTACCTCATATTCCTTTACTCCCGCCTGCCACCAGTAGAACAACATTCCCTCATCTTCTCCAGATCCCTTGGTAAACCCCCAAACTTGACAACCCGCATCCGGGCATGGCAGCCGTAAACGCTACGTACGCCCCAAACCCCAAACCCCAAGTCCTAAGCCCTAAACTTGGAACCGAAAAGTTTCACCTCAGATACCCTGAACTCCAAACTCTAAGCCTCCGAGGCAGCCGAGAGGGGGTGACTGGCAGTGCCCAGCTTGCAAGTTCAGCAACAAGCGACTTGGCTGTACCAGGGTTGCGCTCGTAGGGCTATTTAAGCTGTGGAAAGGCATGCGTGCCATCTCTTTACCAGGCAGGGTTGACACAGTTCTTGCAACACTTCATACCCGAGATTTAACTCCCTACCTTACCATTCTGGTGTCCACTGGAACTTGGCTGATGCAATCTGCAACCCCTTGGTTTCATTAGCCTTGGGTTGCGATCGTGCATCACCTACTGGTGCTTGCGGGGGGAGTGGATCCTGACGATAATCCCTATGCATCTCCTAGTATAGCTGCCGAAAGGAACCCAACCATGTGGAACCTAGTCTCAGTCTCTTGACCTGCCTCGATTCAAAATGACCTTGCAGACTCATGCACGGGAGTCTTGAGACAAGTACCCTTAAGCCAATGAGCACTCAGGCAAAATCTGCACATGGGACACGGAGATGGAGATAAAATACACATACCTTGATGGTGGTGGTAGTGGCGGTGGCGGCGGCGGTGATTTCATAGTTCTCCTATTTGTGGTAGTTGTTCTGGTCGGCTTTTGCAGCCGCAATTGTTGCCTGTGCTGCTGGTTTTTCGTCCCGCGACCGATGCGGCTGATTCTCTTGCCACTGCTTGTTGTGCTGTTGCCGCAGCGTCCGTCTCCGCTGCTGCTGCTGCTGCTGGTGCTAAATCTTGAGGCGTCCGACACCTCAACCTTCATGCCTTAAAAACCCCAGGCTTAACATGTTAAAGCCTTATGTCCATAACTGGCAGCAACATCAGGTCGATCAACAAGGCGGGCGGGCATGGTGAATGATGGAAGAGCTTCCCTACCTGGTGTTAGTAGAGAATTATGAAATGGATCCCTAAAGTAGTCCGCGTATATTCCCTTATGTAGCTATAGCCCTTTCCGGGTGCACCTCAGCGAAGCACAAAAAAGCTGTGGCAGCACTGTTGTGCAGGGTTTCATATATGAGCACTTCCGCAAGTATCATATATGCTTGTATATACATATATGCACGTAAATCTTCAAGTCCGCTCTTTAGGATTCCAAAAAAGATCCCTCATTGTTGCCCCCTTCGTCTTGTGAGATTTGCAAAGATGGAGCAGAAGCTAGAGAGCCCAATGCAGTTAATTGAGGACATACCCGACAGAAGACTAGGATCCCTCATACGATTTACGGTCTCTTTCCTAAGACCCAATACTAAATCCTAAGCCTAAAACTATCCTGAACCTTAAAACCTGAACCCTAAACCTTTCTAAAAAGGGTCACCGGAAATTCCTGGAGAGGTCTGCGGAGGACTGGGGCCACTGGGTTGCAAGATGGACAAACCCGTTGCGCCCGGCACTCAGGCAGCTTCATAAAAAGGCAGGGCCTTTGTAGAGACGTGCAAGGGGTGTATAGGGATGTATAGGGTTCAGGATTCAGGTTGTATTCTCCCCCCAACTAACCTTGAGCACTCATCAAGCCTGCTAGGAAACTAGTCTTGCAGGGCTCTTCCGGGGTTGCAGGTTAGTTTGGGGAGGGTAGCTGCTGAATCCCAAGTTTAGTGGGCTGCAGGAAGTACGAAACCCTACACCTCACGCTATTAGCCCTTACTAGCCCTCCCAAAAGCCAGGCCTTGAGATGGCAGAATTTGGGGTCTCTCTGTTTGGGAGGGTGAGCAAGGGAAGTGTAGAAAAGGATCGCATAGAGGAAGTGTTACAGGTCCTTGACTGGCGCATGAATCTCACAAGTGGTGACGCTGGATGAATCCCTCCAGTTTTCTCCAGGGTAGGCCGTAAGATTTCTTTGGTATGAAAAGCCTTCAACGGAGTTTGGTGATCACTGCTTGCATGATCAGACAAGATGAACTTGGTGACCATGTTGCATATCCAGTTGAGTAGATGCCATGCTTCAAGCTATTGCACGCGCAACATGTTGTTGGAGTTTCTAGCTTTGTAGCAGGAAGGACTACAGAGGTTAAGCCCAATAACACCACTGGTAGCAACAAGAGCCCATGAGTGTAGTGGCCAACACATGAGAGACAAGAAAAGAGCAAAAGCCTGAGTGGAGAAAGGCTGTAGGTCCAACAGAAGCTCCGTCATGCTTGCCCAGGGCTGCTGCGTGAATCCCTGAGCGGCCATGATGTTTCGAGGACCAGAAAACAGCAAAGTCGCACCGAAGCGGGGCGTCGGTTGTTCTTCAGATAGATCCTCAGGGCTCAACTTGCAATGTGGATGGTGCCGTAAGCCCCACACCCTAGACTAATTCAAGGTTTCAAGGTCCAGGGTTTGAAGTCTGCGTGCCTGAGGTTTTGATTGAATCTGTGTAGCTTTCGTTGAGTGGGATGGCCGGAATTCAACACACGAGTTAGCAGTTAATTGAGTAGCTTCTCAAGCTCAGACCAATGCTCTTGTCACTCCTCGTGACTAGAACGCCTTTTTCGTCCTTGAAAGTTGCGTGTGGTTTCATCTCATAGTCATAGACACTTGAGACCCAAAGCCTCTCGTGCCTCCAGCAGCATCCAGCTGCAGCTGCAGTCTCCTTCACAACGCAGACTTGTCACAAAGCCTTCAGCAGCACTAGTCCGTTCTTCCCACTAGATACTCCCCGTGACTAGATTAAGATACCACAAGTTGGGGAATTGTTAATGTTCAGGATGGAGTGCGGATCTTTTTCAACATCAGGAAGAAGTGTGAACGTTAAGGCTGTTGAAGATCTCGCCCGGAAAGCTTTGGCTGTCAGCTTTACGTATTCATGCTTAACTAGTAATGAGCGAAGGCATCCCCACACTAGTTGCAATACACCACCCCCTACTGTAAAAGTCCATCTGTCCTTTGTATTCCCACTAACCACCAGAAAGTCGAGGGCTGGCTTACAAGCAAGCCATCGGTCCAGATCAGTTAGTAGCACATTATGTTTAGGACAGCGTCCCCAACTAAAGCCTCCGATCCTGTTTGAGCTGGCCCCCGGTACATGTACGGATCCTTGCCAAGAACCTAGAGACTACATGGGTGCTGAATTGGGGCCACCTTTAGAGGTTTCAACCTTAAGATGCTAGCCTGGAACCCTTTATAACTTTCCTGCGCTCGAGAGCAAATGGCCGGCACTGCGTCGGCTGAGGCCAGATCTGCGAGTAGCCGTACTTGTATTCGTCGTCGTCGTCGTCGTCGTCGTCGTCGTAGTAGTAGTAGTAGTAGTAGTAGTAGTTGTTGTAGTAAGAATTGCCCGTAATAAAAAGTAAACTTAATGGTCATAACTGATACGAGTAATATGTGACATTTATCAGACCGTTGGCTTCAGGCTTCAGGGATATGTGGATTTCCCGCAACGGAGATGGCCCTTTTGCATATTCCAGAAGAGACACCCCTGACTTTTTGCTGCAAGTCTTAAACTCCAAAACCAAACCCCTATGCCCAATACATCTCCTATACATCCCCTTTCCATCCCCATTTAGCCTGTACAAAAAGCGCCGAAAAGGATCCCCAAAATGTTGGACAGCCCGCGCATTGTCTGGCCGCTGCCCAAGTAGGGCGTCTGACGAAACAGGGCTGCCTTTGAGGGCCCTGGGTTTAGGGTTTTTTGCCCAGGGCCCGAAAGGGTCCTAATCGGCTACCTTCAAAAAGGGAGTTCTCGTAATCGACACCCAAGTATAGAAGAACCTTTCAGAACCCTCAACCTTGCAAATCCCTTCATGCCTGTACTTATCCATATACATGCTCTAGAACCTCCCTTTAAAGGGACCCCCCGCCTTTTTGAACCCCAAAATGCCCATGTTCGCGTTGACAGGCCAGATTGCGCTGCGAGGTGCTCTACCACAAAGGCGAGTCATGTAGGGACCGGAAGAAGATCCCTTTCAAGGGTTATAGGGATATCTGTATGCATATATGGTATGGAGTTTAGGGGTAGAGGCTTTAGGGGCTGGCAGATCAGCGCTAATCTGGAGGTTCCTCGAAGGCGTTGTTTTTTTATTGGGACCATAGGGGTGTATGCGGATGATGAAACATAGAGATCTCTATGATGAATTCCATAGGGGATAGTTTGAGAAACACTCCTATCCTTCAGGGCCCGTAAAGTCTAAAGGAATTTCCAGCCGAGGGCGTTCGCATTTTGTTCTGGTGGCTTTCAGAGTTTAGGGTGTGGGTTCGAGTTTTGAGGTTTCGAGTTTAGAGTTCGGGGCTGAGGGTCTGGGGTTGAGGCCAGGTTCAGGGCTTTGGGGTTTGGGGTCCAGGCTTTTGTTTGCATATCTAGGTACCAGCCTTCACAAGCTGCGGAGCCTCTGATCCATACAACCCCAGGGACCCAAGTAGCCTTGAAATAAGCAATAACCTTGAATCAGAGTAGGGTTCCGAATATCGTGCAGGATATTCGCATGTGAAGTGAATTCCTTAATTTTGGGCATTGGGCAATGTGGGAGTGCTCCTCCGTGCTCCAAGCCCAGAGCGCTGCTTAAGGGACCCAAAGGATATGTGTGCGAACGGACCCCTGTACCTTGATGTATTTTGCAGAAGAGCTGGAAACAGAAACAGACATTGGTCTTGAAGAGTGGATGAGAATTTTTGGATCCCTGGCGAAACCTGCCAGGATGATGTATAGCTTATGACCGTGGCCCTCCACAGTCCCCTGTGTAATCCGCATCTATCCCTACGTTCCCGCAAGAGGCCACCCCATTTTGCCGAACCCCTGAGTGGATGTGACTTCAGTCAGCAAGCCGGGCTGCAGGTATTGAGCAAGATGAGACTGTCCCTTCAGGTGCGAGCTATGGAAGTGTGCACCTTCCGCCATCCTTCCGCCACATTAACATGGATAAAGCGGACAGTTGTTTTTATCACAGTCTATCTTGGCAATCTAGGCCCGTTGTGGGTTGCATGTTTATTTGGGGGAGGGTCAGCCCAGTTGTTTGCACTCGTTTGCGGTATCTTGGGATTGAAGTTCGAGGCACCCAGTTGTGCTTTGATATTTCGAGGGACCAGATGTATAGGCAACATCCGCAGTTTAAAGAGTGTTAGTGTTGGATCGTCCAGAGGATTGTGAAACGTCGTTCTGTGTTCAGTGAACTATGCCGTCTGGAAAGAGGTTCGTACGTTTGCGCCTTTGGTGGTCTGAATTCATCCTGACTGTTGTTTGACGGAACATCTGCTGCTATAGTAGACCAGGTTCAACAGGGTGAGAGCGGTAGTGCAGGATGAGGCACTTCAGTTGGTTACGCAGGATGGCTTACAGGTCTCTTGCCACACTGCGGGCCCTAATCACTCGATTCAAGCATTGCAAGAGGATAGCAATGCAACCAGCACGTTTTATTGGAGTCGGTTTAGGGAGCACCGGGTGAATTGAAACACCTCCAGCGCTTTACTCTGAGCAGAGTTTTCATGCAGAGCTGCACTTTCTCTTTGCCCATTGATCGGCTAGGGAAGAAGTGTGGAACCTGAAGTGTCTCGGTCAATGCTGGGTTCGAGGGAATATGAACCGAAAGGTGGCAAGGCCACGAGGCTTCCATAGTGAGTTTGCAGGAGGGTAAACCCTGAAACGTCGTCCTTAACTTCTCAAATTTTAATGCCAGCCCCAAGCCCTAATCTGTAAACTGAAATCCTACCCTCCCTTGAACCAGCCCTTGCCGCTGACAGATGATGATCCTTACGAGACGTTGCTGCTGCGGATGAACATCAATGTGCCCGGAATCCTGGAGAACATTGCTGAAATTGAAGTGTTGCAGTATGTCTGATGTTGAGTCCTACTTTAAGCCACGTGCGGTTTAGGGTCAGGGATTAGGATCTTCGCAGGAAGAGTTGCAAATAAAATCCTGCTGACATGGATAGCTAAATTGGGTTGCGGAGAGAGAGAGAGAGAGAGAGTAAAGCGAAGCAAAGAGAAAGCCTTGAGTGTACTGGTGTGCGTTTCCGTTTGATATGTTTGGGACTGGGTTACAGACTTCGGAAAGTCCTTGAAACCTTACTTCCTGAAAACCAACTCATTGGAAATGGCCAAGTCGGTCCCTGTCAGATAACTTACTCTTCCCCAACATAGCATGCCCTTGTAAAGTGCTTTTTTTTCAGAACAGTTTTTGTAGGCCTCCCTCAGGGCTGCCATGTTTGTTTCTGGGAGGGCGGATGCAGCTCTAGTTGAGGCCTGGGGAACCAGAATCATTCAGCAACCACAGGCCACAAAGGGGCGATGACTGCGTGGACGAGGCGCGCAGCAGCTTTCAATGCCATGTGCTGTTGATGAGCTTTTGCCCACATTTGAGGCAAGTGGGTGCTCAGGATGTGAAGGTTCAAATCATCTCTCGAAAGTCATTGAGGGCACCCCTACAGTCCTATAGTCTGCCTCAAAACGCCATACACATATGGTCCTTGAGTGCTCCCCTCCCATATCAGCTTTGCTTCTAGGGCAACTACAGAAAGTAGAGACGGTGAGGACCTGACGTTAGCTTCATATAACCTTTACATAGCCTCCATGCGATGATCCCTATATACCCCGTCCATAAACCCACTTATAAGAACTCCTCACTTGTAACTTAAGTCCGGAAATTGCTCTTCATGTCCCACACAATGCTTTCCTTTTCTGTGCCTAGGATGCCCCAATAGGTTTACAGTAGCGCTCTAACTTAGCCTTGTCTGCGGTGAAAATACAGATGTAGCACAGCTGCGCTGAGAAAACTTAACCCAATACTTTTAAACCAGCCCCAAACCCTAAATCCTGGACCGTGAATCCTCAACCCTAAATCCGACATGTACTACACCGAGCCCTAGAACCTAAACCCTACACCCAAAGCCCTACATCCAACATCCTAAATCCCACCCTCCAATTCCCAACAGTCCAAAACCTGAATTCAAATTGAGAATCCATTCTCCCCAATTGCTTAGTACGCAAGATGCAAAACCGGTAAACCTCGAAGCTCTGCTCAGTTGCAGCTGCACGGCCGATGGGCTGCCCTCCTGCAGACGACGGGGTCCCTCAGCTTGCGCCAGATAGGGTGGGCCCTGAGGCTTGTACGTTGGGATGATTCTAGGGTTCCCCTCAACGCTCAAGGGCTTTGCGGAAAAGCTCGCAGGCCCAATAACAGCAAGATTTTACGTGGGTTCCATAGGGTCATACGGGGACATGTTGGCATTATACGGGGATATCAGGTTTAAGAGCAAGATTTTGGTTGCCCCAGCCCCAAGGTTAGCACCCCATTTCATATGATGATAATCGAGTCCTCATTTTCGGTTGTTGGCGCCACCAAAATTCTCTTCTTCATCAGGCCCAGGAGCGTGCCCAGTGTGCAGTTCCACAGGTGGCCACCGGGCCCACCATTGGGTAAGACGGCCTATGTGGTGTTTCAAGTTCTTCTAGTTGTTTTTGCTTGGTTGGGAATGGGGGGAATGAATTGCAGGAGTCTCGGACTAACCCTGGCCCTTGTTTTGCTCCTTTACAACCTCAAGGCGCCCGCCATTTTTTTGTTCCCTCACTCCCGCCTAAGGCCTAAACCACAACCCCTAGATGGTGTAGTGACATTTTTCATGTTACTTCCATTCCTGCACTTCCTACCAAGCATCAAGCAATTTTGTGGAAAGAAATACCGCAACCCTTTACGCGCCCTATCTAGTCCCTAGAAGCCAGCTATTTGAGTTTCATGTTTGTTTTTGAGACACCCCAAACCTCAAACCTTTCCTATACCGAGAATCCCTTCAAAAAGTGTCCTCGGGGAGGGTAGACTGCAGGCCTGGTGATATGCTGCAGATTGAGGGTGCTGAGGACCGCAGCTTCAGGGCTCGGCTCAGGGGTTTAATTTCTAGGGCTTTTGTACTACGCCCCTCAATGGTTCTCCCACGAAATATTCAGATAGAGGCTTCGGAGTGAGGTTTCGAGTTTGGCTGAGAGCTGCGGATTCTGAGCTATCAGCTTACTGGTGCTTAAGGGGGAGTAGGGATGTGGATATCATGTTTGGGGGTTTGTAGGAGCATTATCATAGCGATCCACTTTCCTATTACGAGCCAGTAAGTCGGGGCAGGCTTCAAGCGCGACAAGCTGCGGAACCCGAAGCCGCCGGCACGGACAACACTATGCATGCAAGGAGCTTTCGGACGGCGAGCATCCTCCAGAGACGAGGTGCCGGACACAAACCTACGCCCAAAACCCTATGCTTCTTTGCCTTTCTTGCTCTTTTGCAGTCATGTTCACATTTTTTGGCTTGATCCGCTTGCCCTGTCTCCAGTCATTAGTACTTTGCACTGGCTGCTGGCTGCCTATGGAGGGTGCCTCTAGATGTGGTCTCTGCCCTGCTCTTCGGGTTCTTGCTTGGACAGATGTTCGAGCAGGCGCTCTGGTCGTTGTTTCTCCATCTCCGGGGAAGCACCTGCCGGCGCCCCAAAAGATATGAGGTAGTTTTTTTTTCAGGTTCAGGTTTATGGGGACTTTATCAAATCATCCTCATCAGTTCCTACGCAGCTACTTGTTACCTTTCAATCCCTATTCCTAGGGCTCCGTTGGATTTTCTGATATTTTTGTTGCATGTATTAGTGAGTGTATGGTGTAGCTATGGGATGCCCATTGATATAGGAGTTTGGGAAATAATCACTTTCTCGACAGGGGACCCCTACAAGCCCTGTTACTTCCAGGATCTCTGGCTAGGAGCTTGGATTACTGGGCTCTTTTGTTGGAGAAGGCTCCATATGCTACGGCTTCCTTCCAGTGACCTATAAAAGGTTGAGGACTGGGCATTAAAGGAAACTTTTTCTCGTGCCTCCCAAGTCACATAGAATAGAAATCCCAAAAGTGCCCTATAGCTGTCCTTGAAAGCTGGGCTGAGGGTTTGTGATATTGGGTCCGGCGATGTACTTGTGGAAGCCTAAATATTTACCAATCGTCCCCCATCAACTCTGAATGTATGCAGCTGCAGTAAAACATGCCCTAGAACCCTTTTGTAATTGAATAGATTTCTCCGACGGCCACCTCGACGGGACTGTCGTGCTGGCACAGAGACAGAGAGAGAGAGAGGGAGAGATATTCATAGATATATATATATATGTATATATATATATGTATATCTCTCTCTCTCTCTCTCTCTCTCTCTCTCTCTGCGGACGTTGGAAGATATCACAGCTTGCTCAGAAAGCCTATGAATTAGCTTTAGCGGCTGTGGGGTTTCTTAGAAAAGATAAGGGACCTGTACATGCTGAGTCTACAAGAGTCTACACGCAGCCTGCAGGGAAAGCTTGGTCAACACTGATGTGTCTTCAGCATGAGTCCTAAGTGAGTAGCATTTGTCAGGAGGATACTGTATCCCCCCGATATAGCGTAAGATTACACCTTCGTTATCGTTATGGTATTTTTTCGAGGGAGCACATCTTCTGACTTGGCTCAACACCCTCAAAAGAACGCTACGCATGCATAGGATTCAGTTCAAGCTACACCAGGAGCATCCATATCCTAAAGCCCAAACCTTGTGGTTCTTATTTATTGCAAGTCTCTCCGGCAGAGCGAGGTCTTAACCGTCTACAGGGAGGGCTTCCACTGTCGCCTGGACTGGCAGAACGCCAAGGCTCATAATGCAGGAGCCCAAATGATTTGAAAAGGCTTTCGAGCATAGTTTACACTAGAGTTGGGAAAAAGGATTGCCCTGGGATGATACTTGTAAGTAATTTGAGGTTTGCATGCGCTTTGTCTTGTCTGGCTCAGACAGTGGGTCCAGGACAAGTAGCTGAGTGCTTAGTTAATTTGGTTCATTTTGTTGTGGTAGCCTTCCTCAGACTAACATGGAACTCCATATTTCCCCCTTTTGAAAGTGTCTTGTTGCCTCACTTTGTTTTTGGCAGATGCTGGATGCGCCGGATTGGCTACGGCTTCCGCCGGCAAAGAAGGCACATCTGCAGTCCACAATAGCAGGGCGCTTGATTCTTCTTGGGCTGGGGCTTCATGTTTCCAGAGTCTGTGTAAGTTTGAGAACCCAGGCTCAGGCCCTGCATTTTCGTTTGGAACGCAGATTCTTGGCTGTCGGAATGAGGTGCTGGGCCCTTGCAGGTCACTAGTTCCCAGCTGAGCATGATCAAGCTGGGTTCTCCCTTGTCAATCTGGATCTTCGATGTTCAAGAAGCAGGGAAGCCTGAGGAAAGAGTAACATTATCAACTCATCGACCCGTTAATTTGGAGCATAGTAGCCCCCCAAACCTATTTGAAATACCTGAACCCTTCCATTATGCGTCCAACCGTTCATTAAGGTCTTGCTGTGCTCCAGGTGCATCAACTCAGTCTGTCAGTTAGCCGCAGCCAGAAATGTCCAGCTGTGCGCAGCCGTTGTGGGCTTCCAACGCCATCATGCGCAGCAGGGCATTCGGGTTTTAGGTTTTCGGGCTTTAGGTAAGCCCCATATTCCGTAGGATACTTCAGGGTCAAGGGTATGGAGCGACGGAAAATTTAGTACAGACATCCGTATCCCCCAGCATGATGTGTGAAGTTGCTTGAGCCAGCCATGCCATGCTTTCAGCACAGTACTGTACTTCGACATGCTGGCGGAACAGCCCGCTTGGCAACGCAGTAGCTAGGATTCGGAAAGCATTCCACAGTGCGAGTTTCAGGGTTGCATCGGGCCCAGCCGCTTCCAGTGAAGCCTTGCAATCTCCGACATGTCTGCTGACACGGAGGAGGCCGGTATACATGTTCAGTTCAGAGCTCTTACAACAACGCTTGAAGGTGTACTTGATCAATTCCTGCTCAGCCCGGGGCTGACTAGTTTGTGGGTAAAATTTCAGAGAGCTCCGGGTACCAACAGCGGTGAAGGCTTTCTGTCTTGGTTTGGGCCAAGGAGGGTGTGTCGCTGAACGCCACTCCTCAAAAAGTGACATGTCGGGCGGTCATTTCCTAACAGTCGGTTGCATTATCGTTGCTATCTGATCATGTCTGTGCAAAACCCAATCTAGTTCTGCAGCAGGTCAAGCAAACGCAAAGGCTGTAGTCCCTCAGCTGAGGGGAGGCCCCAAAACCTCAGCGTGCCCTCTGGCACATGCACGTTCGAATGCAGGTGGCCAAAGTAGAGGAGGAGGAGGAGATTGGTTCTGGTTTCCGGATGCTTAGTAGCCAATAAAGGGTTTTATGTAATCTTGGATAATCGTCCCTGTAAATCCTTTCCGATTCCCTGCTAAAGACCCTGAACCGGAAACCTCTAAATACTAGATGAGCTTCCATGTTCTTTTCCAGTCAACATGTTTCAGCAATGGGCTGGCAGGTCTTCTCGGCAATGTGGGGTGTTTCTCAAACAAGGGAGCCCTAGGGGACCCCAAGTAATTAAGGGCGGACAGAGCAGCATGGGGTTCCCAAAGTACCCAAGGCGAGTTTTGATAATTCTGGTCTTTACTACACAGGAGCCCCTCCTGGACCGGGTACCCTGGCTGCGATTCTTCAAGCTCTTGCTGGACGTTCTGCATCATCACGCAGATCACCCTGCCCCACACGATTTTTTTGGGGTGAATTTAGGTGAGCGTGAGGATTATGCAGATCTGATGGTTTGAGGGGTGTGGGTGTAGGTGCTGCTCAGTTTTCGCAGGTCTTCATTCTTCCTTGTCTTACTGGTGCCCAAACTAACATGAAAACCATACGAGGCTGCTTCTGAAAGTTATGGGGGTCTTTCTTGGGCTCCTTGGGAAACCTCACGGGATCCTCACCCCAGGCCGATGTTGAGTGGCCGGAAGACTTCCATGTGGCTTCCCGCCAGCGCGAGGCATCAGTTTCCGGGGGCAACGCTGAGGGTCTCTCAAAATAGGGATCCTTTGAGGGACCCGCCTAGAGATATACGGTATCAGAGATGAGTATAGGATGTTCTCGGTCAGGTTGGGCCTATGGATTCCCGAGCAAAGGATGGGAGAACACGGTCTGAGGGTTTGGAGCATTAATCTTCTGCCTGAACATTCCCACCTTGTAATTTGATTGGTATTGCCCCCCCCCCTCTCATTTTCATGCCATCACGGTGAAAAGATGAACTCTTCTTTGGCAGGCTGCCTCAGCGTGAGGGTCTTTAACCCTGAGCCCTTTAAACCCTAAACCCCAAACCGAAGCGCCAAGCCCGAAACCTAAGACAGGGCTGGCTGTTGGGATCCACCAGGAGTTATGGGGCTTGAATTGGGGGTTATCTGGTGATATGGGGTTTATACTTGGGTTTTTGTTTCTCAACTTTTGGATCCTTGCATTTCAATCTTGGGAATTACAGTACGTAGTTTTGGAGACCACAAATTTTTGAATTCTGCCATATGTCACGGCTTCACAATCGAAGCCCATGCAGGATCGCCCAGTGCCAGTCCCTGCGTTTGTGTACCAAAGTGTTCTCAGCTCAGGCAGTATATGGCAGTATGGCGCACGCCGGGTGTAGAGCACTGCCTTTTTCACTTGAAAGCAAAGGTACACACTGCAAGGCGTTGCAACGCGTTCCAGAGCCATGAGAAGATGTCCACAGGTACAGCCTTCCCGGCCTTCCCGTAAGCTGAACACAACTTCTGCAGCACTTCCTCCTCAAGGAGCTAAGTTGTCAAAGCACCCAAAAAACACCTTGCTAAGCAGATGGAAGAGGAACACAACTTTTTGACAGATGCCCCAGTCGCAGCATACGCAGCCCAACCCTTGGGCTAATAACTTCTGCATGGAAGCTCTCAGGGCTTTTCCCAAGCAAGCTCCTCAAAATGCTAGCAGTACGACCGGAAGAATGCGCAGGCCAGTCAGATGCTCAACAGCCTCTGCGAGGCTCGGCACCTGGGTGGAAGGTTTGAGCTTCTTGCAAGGTGGGGCAAAATCTCGCTTTGCAACCCATTGCTCCACTTGGGGCACTGTGTCCCAATAATCCGATACATGCTTAAACTCCCGAGCGGCAAGGCACACCCTTTTCTTGATGTGCAGGTCAATTGAGACAAATCTCATGCTTGGTCTAACCGCCGGCAGCAAACTGATACAGAAGAATACCCATAAAGCCCAATATCCTTTAACTAAGGAATATACACCCAAAAGGCGACTAGGAACTTTTGCATGATTTAAGGAGTATTCCTTACTTGCTAATTACGGGAGTTGGGGGCTCCCTGGGGAAGGTAGGGCGGTAGATTTGTATGAAACGAACACACCGATCCATAGCACAAGGGCATATTTGTGCAGAATTGAGTCTCTCGGAGGTTGCGCGCATGGAATGGGCTGCGTAACTACGCCAAAGCATGTAAAGAGAGTTGTTTGTGAAAAGGGCGTGAAGGCAGCCTACATGTCGCCGAAGAACTAGTCAACTGACTCAAGTTGTGGAATTAATGATTCTTCACCTAACATGGAGCCAAGTATGGATACATGTCTGTTTTTGCTTCCCTTAAGCTAGCATGGAACCCCAAAAGGTGGCCCCATGAGGACTACTGTCTGATAGAGAGGGCTATGGAGAATATCATACTAGTTTGGGGATGTTTGTTCATCCTTTAGTCTTGAAGGCCCTTGTTGCTCGTGGTGCCTGCGTCGTGCGTCGCGCTGCGGCGCCAAAGCGTGCGGAGGAGGCACTGGAGAACGCAGCAAAGCTGGAGGCCGGGGAGATTCAATGGATCCCCAGAAGCCTTAAACAGGGCAGGTTTAGGGTCGAGACTTTGAGTGTAGGATCGAGAGTTTAGGGTTTAGGATGCAGGGTTTCAGGCGGATGGCCCGTAAACAGGGAAGACCGCAAAATATCTACCGCAGACATGCTGCAAGAGAAGCCCTTCGTTCTTAAGTGGGTTAGGCAATTTCTTGCTTGTGCGCGTTTTGCCACTCTGCATCACTTTCCCTATCAATGTTAAATATCCTGCATCCCCGTAGCTTGTATCTTAGGACTTCTCTCGTATGTTTTTTTCAGTATTTTAAGATTATGCCAGATCGTTATCATTCTTGTACTAGTACCATTAGCATTAGTATGACTAATTCTAGGTAATCCTGTACGTGGCCCTGCGTCAGGATGTAGGCTGGCTCCGGAAGGAGACGGAGGAGGCCATGGAATGAGCATGGGATCGAAAGACATCTGCACAGCCCAAAGGTTGGGGCATATCTAAAGGGGTTACGGACGTGGTCTAGGGTCATATCTTTGTACTTGGTGTAGATGGTCTAGGGTTTCCAACGATTAGGGGTCCCTGTCTAGTCTTACAGAGGTCCGGGTTACACAACTCCTGGTCTTATGCAAGGTCCTGTGCTTGGTTGCAGCTCCAATTGAGGTTTCCTGTGCAGAGCATACAGCTCTGGATTCTTCATGCGTTTCATGGCCGGCTACCAGACTAAAAATCTGCGTAGCTAGTCTTAAGTCTGAAGCCTCTTCGGGCAAACAGACTATACCCTACCGAAATGCACAGGCTAGCATTATTTTAGGCCAGGGAACTCAGCGATTAGGCAGGACCCTTAGGCTTCAGTGTTTCTGTCCGCGCGCTCCCTGTATAGTCCCCAATAATTGTCTGAAGATTCCTCTAGTAGCCCGTAGTAGCAGGCCTTATATTTCATTTCTGAGCACCAGAAAACGGAGAGCCTTCAAACCTCAGGCCTGAAACTTTAACATTTAAACCCAAAAACCCAGATCCCCATAAATCCCTACACCCTGAACCCTAAGCCGTAGATCCCAAACCCTGTAGACTTCGAGTCTCAGGCCTACCTGGGCAGGGAGAACATGACACGCACGAAGGCCGACATGCACAGCTAAGGGGTTTTCATGTGGGTCCAGGGAGCCTGATACTCTTCAATACTGGACAGTCAAGAAAAAACAAGGAAGCTGGGCTTATGCAGGTCTTTTTGGGATGGAATTTCTTGCTTAAGGAATATACTTGAGATCATATCAGGGATGCTAGCATTAGGGATCCCAGTGTCGTGTGGTGCATCTTCCTCAAGTCAGGCATGTTGGGCTATCTGCGGAGTTTTTCAAGATCTTCCTTTCAGAATCTTGAGGGCAGATCTCGAGAATGGTCTCAGAAGCCCCATGTATTTGAATCTGCTGCCTGGCCCACGTCCTAGGGTTTAGGATTTAGGGCTCAGGGTTTAGGTTTCGTTGATCTTATATCTTGGGAACTGTGGTGTTGCAGTATTTTCACAATATGGATATGTTTTGACATTTCTCGCAAGCAAGCAAGCTTCGGTTAATGGTGAACTTGGGCAAGCCGACAAGCAGACCCCATCGTTTTGTCCACCGGGCCTTTGCGGAAGGGACAAACAGCAAGCAGGTTACCTGAACGGCGCCAACAGAAGCAAGCAGTCGGAACGTTGTTTGGAATCGAAGAGCATCAGAAATCACATCAGAGCCCCAACGCGTGGAGGAGCTGCGGGCCCCTGATGCTCCAGTCCTCGAAGATGAGCCTGCAGAGGCCAGCCATCAGAGCATCGGGAGCTCTTTCGGGAGTTTGGCTCTTCAGGCTTTTCTCAGACTTAGGGTGAGGCACTTGAGGTTTGGGTTCCAGGCTTTTGCGTGTAGTTCCACAGCGCAGGCTGCTGTCATGATTCTCCTTGGCTCAAACTTGTCTTGTACTGCATTGTGCTCACGGTGATCTACGCAGTGGGTGCCATTGTTCCCGGATAGCCCTCACCCAACTACGACGGTTGAAGAATGTGAGAGTTTCCAAAAGTGAGGTCCATCTTATGTATCCACTAGATACAACATTCTTTTTCTGGGCCCTTCCAAAAAACAACGACTGTTTTTTGAAACTCCCATGTAGCAGCTCTGAGCAAGGCCATAGAAAACGAAGCCAAGCCAGAGATCGAAGACACAAAGTCGGAATCGACACTTGGCTTGGTCTGTGTTCCAGCCCGCTTAAACGGATTTGGATATTGGCACCTTATATTGCTACTTGGTACTTCATAAGACATCTTAAGGGGGATCTTCTTTCTAGATCCTCTCAAGGTGTTGGGTGTTCAGATTGTGCGGCAGCGCGGGTTCGGCCACTGCCATTCCCTGCCCGGCCTCTCAGTATGTGTGATTCAGGTTCTGAGAGAGTTTTTCACCCTAAGAGTCGATATTGCCCTAGAGCTCTCGCAAGTGAAGTTCGCTGTTTCGTTCAGCGCCCAGTTCCGCAAGCTCATGCCCATTCAAAACCCAGGCAGACCCAAAGCGCTCGACCGCCAGCTACCCCGAAACGTTCTGGAGTTTTTTCTAGGTATCTCAGGGTCTGGCCCTAGTTTTGGAAATGCTCGCTTGAGCCAAGCGTGCTTCTTGAGGCTCGGTAGGGTAAAGCCAAAGTTTCAAGTAATCAATATTCTACCGTGGCTTTTATATTTTGCATATGTTGCCATTACAGATAGCACCGATGCTTCGTGATATGCTTTCCTAGTCTCAAGGAGCTGGTACGACCCAGAACTTTACGGCTCTGAATCTGAGCCGGAGAAGGAGGAGGACGGCAGCGGGCACACATTTCGAGCATCGCAAGACCCCTCAAATGCCGATCATGAGTGTTTTTGTTAGTGTGTTTCTGATTCTGTTTGCAGAAATTATTCGAGGCTTTAGGGCTAGTGACCTCCAAGAACCCACAAGATTGATAGCCTTTATGTTTAACATGTTGAGGTCACCGGCTATGCTTATAGGCCATCTCTACAGATGCAAACAGCAGCTGCAGGTTTTCACAACCAGGGGGCCCAACATGGATCCAGATGAATACATGGAGAATTTGCTTGTGACACCAGGTGCATCCAAACTGGGCCCCTAGGGCTTAAGGATCTATGTCGGGTAGACGGTGACTCTTTAGGGATGATGTTGACGCATCTCTCGTTTGTCTCCAATCATGCTCCCATCCTGGCCCTGAGGAGAAGAAGCCGATTGTTCGTCGAAGGGATGTACCTCCGGACTTCACGGCTCTGAAGGACATGAGTGCAACCTCCCCAAAGTAAGGTGGACCGTTGAAAAGGGGCTTTGTTTGGATTGTGGGCTTTAGGTTCTGAGGGCAGGCTTAAGGGCAGATATTCCCCCCAGCTGACACGGAATCCCGAAGAGGGCGCTGTAAAGACTACGACCCTTTTTCTGGGGCTCAATGGGGTTCCTTGCTAGTTTGAGGGACGATACCTAGCTCCAGCTAGACGTTATGCACAGTTCAGTTTTCTCTGCAGCAGCTGCAGAGTCCGTGAAGTATAAGTAAGGCAAAGGGGGACAAGCCAGATCTTGAGAGCTAGGGCTTGAACGGGGCAGGCGTTCTTAGCATTTTGGTCTGCCTCGCGTTGGAGTGGGATGGTGTGCGTAGAGTCAAATTTTGATTCCACACGGTTTGGGCTTCGGGGACCCTGACACATGCACTAGGAGCATGAATCCTCCGGATCTCTTGCTGTGTGAGAAGGAACCTAAGGCTATAGTGGGACCCCCCCCCCCCCCGCACCAAGGATTTCTTGAGGTTGCGTGGGTTTCGTAGTGGGTAGTTCTTCATGAGCCCAAAGAGATGAATGTGTTGTTTTGGGGCTCTCTACATGCTGAATCGACCTGGCTTCGCCCTGCATCAACAGTCACGTGAAACAACACATCAGATTCAGCTGTGTGATGCGTAGGGATTACATGATTTGGCCTCCCCGTTCGATAGGCGTTGACAAAGCATATCCGTTAACGCGAGGGCCACTTGAAAACTGTGGATGCTGCAGGGATTGGACATTGTAGTGAAGCTTTCAAGATAGGTGCGTGCGATTGATGGACAGGCCGAAGGTTTGTTTTCAGTCAAAATGGGGTCCATCATTCGAGTAGTAAGCGCTAGAAAGCCGGTCTAGCATGCATTCAGATTGCCATCGTATTGGAATGCAGGCTGGGATGTTCATCACAATTTGGCCCGCGCTGCAGCTTGCGATTGAGAAAACTCCAGTCAATCTCTTGAGACTTTACATACATCCCCGCCTCTCGCCATAGCCTGAACTTGAAATGAGGCTTCACGACTTGAACGCTGCTGGAAGCTATCAGGCGCTAGATCTTGAACTGGAACCCTACCCCGTAATTTAATCTAAGCCCTTGTTTCTTCCTCAAGCTCTACACTACAAAGCCCTAAGCCTGAAACTCCTGGATCCCGGAGAGGAATTTGATGAGCATGTCACTTCAGTCGTCGAGCTGCTTGCCTACAGCCCCGAGGCCATGCGAAGGACGTACGCTGTGTTAGGGTTTACTGACTCGGGTTACTGGGAAATAAGGGAATGCGCTCCATACATAATCTTTATAATATTCCTGTATTCCAAACTGACCCCAGTGAGTTTAGGGTTTAGGGTGAAGGATTTAGGGTGTGTCTCCCAAAGGGCAGGCAAAGGGCTTGATTATGAAGGGATGGTATGGCATCTCCCAAATAGCATAGAGCACATTTTGGTGCACCCCTGCTTCCCATCAGTTCTCAGATTCTCGCTGTATTCAGTAGTTCCTGTCTGCTGCTTTTTGGTTGCTGCTCCTGCGACCGTAATCCATTTGGCCTGCAACTTTGCAAGATAAAAATCCGACGGTGTCGCACCACGGAGCGAAACCACCCATGCAAAATCTGTAAGAAGAAGCCCTCCAAATCTGTTTGATCTGAAAATCCTGAGATCCCTCGTCTAAGTGCCATGTCAAGTTAAAGAACCCTAGACGTAGCCGCCCCGGTCTTTGAATTTGGGAGGTGAGACTGCTTTCTCCTTTGGCTTGGGTTGTGGCATTTGCATGGGAATAAGACAGTCGGACTTTACTATGTCCCATGAGTATGCCCAGGAGAACCCTATTGTAGCCCTTTATAAGTCGGTTCCATCAAACGATGCTACTCACCTGAAGCTTGAATCTTTCCACAATTTATAAGTTGTGATGGGAGGATCCCTGTGGTAGTCCCTATTTAGCGTTCAATAATGATGTAGTAGTTTCCATTCACTTTTCTATTCGTTCCTTCCCTGAACTCCAAACCCTTCAGCTTTCGGGTAGAGGTTTCTATTCTTTTTTCCAGTTCTTTCATTCCCTACGAACAATCAGCCCCTACAAGCAACCAGCAAGCAACGTGCAAGCCCTTGCAGGCCTTCGGTGCGAAAAGCGCGTAGCCTTGGCTGATGTGTAGGGTATTTTTTAATTGGGGGCATTATCGTCTCCAATACAGAGTAATATTACATACCTTTTTTGGGGCATAATATTCCATAAGACGCATTTAGCCCGACTTGGCTCAACCACAAAAATCACTACTCAAATGTGGTCAGGAACAGGAAGGCAAGTCAAAGTTCAGGGTGCTTCAGGGCTCAGCGAGGCATCCTACAAGAGATGGGCTGCAGCGGTTCAACTTTCAGGTCATTTTCAGGAAGTTCTGCTGGGATGCCTGTCGGGATTCAGTCCTCCATTCCTTACTAACCATCCATACCATGCCATACCCTTGCTTCAGGAACGTGTCCTGCATGATGCTAGGAACCCCACTATGATTTGAGGTATTTGCTGCAACAAAGAGCGGTATTGGGCTCACAGGGGAAGCTTTTGCAAGGCTGACGGCGACAACACGAAGCATCGAAACCGTTGCTCTGGACAGCCTGAATCCACAACTAGGTAGGAAACTGTCAAGTTCCAGCCAGCTATTCAGGTTATAGCTTATATTCCCCTGTCGTTTCTCTCATTGATAAGGCTCGTGTTTCCTAATTTACCCGCCTAGACTCACAATCCTCGGCCCGCAGCCCTACTGGACAGAAGGAGCCTGGCCTGAACAAGTTTTATGGTCTAAGCCTTAGACACGAAGCCTTAAATTCTAATTCCAACAACCTACATCCTAGACTTCAAGCTTTTCGTGAAAGCCCTAACGCCTTCTTCCTAAACACCAGATAATGGTGTGGATATCTGAGAGCCCATAACTGGAAAGCCGAGGCACAGCAAGAGCGGGACCATCCTGAGGAGTGGCCAAGGGCAAGGGGTGTGTTAGGAAATTGTGGTATGAGGCATTCAGGGCACTAGGGCTCCAGGGTTTACGGATTCAGGGACGTCGGGATTTAGGGTGTAGGCTTTAGCGTTTTTGGTTTGCAATTCAGGGTGTAGAGGTGTAGACACGCAGACCTGGCAACCACGACAGACAGGTCATTATTCTGGGTACGTGGGAGGTCATGTGAGAATCTGGAAGTGCTTCTACGCAGGTACTGTAGCCCCCGCCCTCAAACGCCCGAACCCTAAACTCTACAACTACCTAAACCCTAAACTCTAAATAGTAGTTTAGTAGTTTCCGTTTTCTTTTCCACCAATATTACCCCTAAATATGTACATATATACAGTATATATATATATGTATACACCCCATTATAGTAGTTTCCATTTGATTTTTCATTATCCCCCTATAGCCCCCATATAACCCCAATATTACCCTATATATTCCCTATAAAGCCCTTTGGGCTTGGAGGCCAGAACCCAACTCTCAGCGTAGTTGATGTCTATCTCACCAGAGCCATTCCCAGCAGCCCCTTCCCCTCAAACTGAACACTCAAGAACTGCTCGGGTTATATTGGGATGATGGAAAATAAGATGGCAACAACTATTTAGGGCTCCATTATCCCTATAGATCCTCTATATACCCCCCAACTCCCAAGGGGTTCTAGCAGGTTATATAGGTCCCTGTTAAAGGGGTTATATAGGGGACATATGGGGTTGGGATCATGGAAAAGAAAATGGAAACTACTACAAGACACGCCCAATATCGCTCCTACAAATCTCGAGATTCCCTCTGGGAAGTTCATGGGTAGCCATGAATAAGGTTCTCAGTATTCTCAATTGGACCCCCAATTTAGGCTAAAAAATCTTAACCCTAAACCCTGAACCCTAAATAGTAGTTTTCCATTTTCTTTTCCATTATACCAATATATCCCCAATATAACCCCTATACATCCCCAATATTAATCCTAACAATCTAAGTACGCAGTGACAGGATCCCTCACACTGCCGAGGGTGTGTCTCAGTGGCAATTTGGAGGTTTCCAAAGGTTTAGGGGTCCCTTTAGTGGGGTTCTAGGGTTCCTTAGGGACATACATAGATATGTAGGGTTTTTTGGGGGTTGTGGGCTTTGAAAAAGCGGGGTGGCCGCAACAGGGACTGAAACATATTGAGGTGGGTTGATGTTTCCAGAAAGGATCGCATGTTTCTGCTCGTGATTTCTGCAAGAGGAGTCACCGAAAGTTATTAGCTTTGAGCCTTAAATCATGTAGGAGTCGAAGCTTGTACCTGAAACTTGGAACTGTGACTGGGCCCATTTCTGTTGCCCCTTTCTTAAGGAGTTGGGGCTTATTCTGTTCCAGATTTCCTCACACAATGGCCTACTGCCAGGTGTCCTTGGTTGGCCACCCAGGGCCCATGGACGAAAGGGACCGGCGGATGTCGGAAGAGTTCATGTCCTGGGCAGCCTGGCATGATGGCGGGGATATCCCAGTTGAGGAGACATGCGACCGCAAGCCCTATTTGTGTTGAGGGAGCTGACATTTTCAATTGATTTGTGTCTCAGCTGTGTAATAGCCCTGCAACTGGAATGTTGACGATGAGGCTACAAGCTTTCGTCCTGAATTCTTTATTCCTTTGAACTGTTTTTCTCCGAGCCAAGTTTCGGATTCAGAAAACGTATTGCAAACGTCCAAATGAGACAAAACATTCCATTGACAACCCTCATCTGACTAGAATATACTTCACACAAACACCTATCTAAAGTACTCATCGCTTGCATGTAAGCTGAAGAAGGCGAGGTCAAGCTTTGCATGGTGAATCATGTCGTTTGACTCCATCTGGATAGCAACATGACTTTGCGACTTCATCGGTAGCTAGCGCACCTGGCACATGGTGTTTCATTTGTCTTCGTGGCCCTTCCAGCAGAGGAGCAAGACCCGCAGTTCTTCCCATTATCATTGCTATTGCTCTGGTTGCTGTGTCTTTATTACAATGCTCAATTGCAAATTTCATTATTTCCATCTTGACATTCTCTACACGAGCTTTGGACGGGTGCTTAGCTTCTCAGGTGCTCTCACGACGGCTCTGCGCCTTCTACAAGGCCTCCAGCTCGGCTCAGGGTTTCGGGTTCAGAGGCATCAACGCCTTCAGGCCAAAGTTGTCTTTTGTTGGGTCCGTGCGCCCTGAGTATTGTGTTTGAGCCTGGAGGTCTTGGATTTCGCATTTGAGACCAATTGCATGCCTCACACTTGAGTCTGCTGGTCTTTGACTTGGTGTACAGGAGCGTGCTTTTCTGAGCATTTGTCTTAAACTCGAAATCCTAGACTCGACACCCTAAAAACCAGAGTTTTGCGGCTCATGCTGGCCACTGTGTGCAGCTTCTGCTGCCGTTGCCAGATGTTCGGCTACGCGCAGACCTGGGTTGCTGTCCAGGAACTCCATTCAGTCAACATTGTAAGGTGTAAGGAAGTCGTGTGACCGGCTTTATATCCGTTTTATCGCAACTGAGCAACCCAAAGCCCTTACCCCTAAGCCCATCCATACCGACAGGGAAGCCCGAGTAATCGCCAATGTTCTGCCTCATAGTGTTTATCTAACAGCAGTATCTAAGACCCTTCGTTCAAGCCACATGTTTCAAAGATCCAATTTCATTTTAATGTTTCTTCTCATTTGGTCCTCCACTATCTCACTTCTGAATCCTAATCTCCAAACCTCTGAAGCTTTAAGCTCCAAACCTTTTAGCCTAAACTCACTTCTATTTCAACCCTAAACCCTAAACCCTTGAGCCTGCCCTTTTTCGTAGGTGGAAGGCCAGGGCATCCTCGAGCTTCGGCCAAAGGGCCCTGAGGCTGGAACCACATGTTCTCCCAAAGATGCTGTAGTGCTCAAGGCTTGGGATTTGGGGTTTAGGGTTCAGGTTTTGGGTTTTGAAGGTCTGGGGCTTCAAAATGGGATTTCGCAGGGACCGCAGGGAAACGTGCATTGCAAAAGGAGTATGGAGGCTCCAAGCGATTCTTGAGTCCAGCTCCTGCCACGTACAGGAATAGGGCACTTCGGTGTATGTTGTGGGAAGGCCGTTTGAACCAGCACAGAGGCCCGAAAACCATGGGCAGAGCATTCCAATATGTGCGTTGAAGAGCCTTGTGGCAGGTTTCTGGCATCTGCATCTGGGTCTTGGGTGTCAATGCTAAGGTCCATTTAGATCTTTATCTCCGCTTTTAGATAGGGATGGTCAGAACATCGTGCATCTAAGCAAGGGTCTCCGCAATTCTGCGCGACTAGTTGACGTTGACTATATATAGATGGAGCTCAACACTGGCACCACGTGCGCAGAAAATCTGCAAGGCCGAAAGGTTCGCAGGTATCTTCAACACACGTCAAGCCTGTAATCACCTTTTGGGCCCGAGAAGTACTGCAGTTCTTAGCCAAATCTACACCCTCCATGCCCTCCATGCGTTTCTTGCTTTGGACTTGGCCACTCTGCTTGGCGGTCCGGCAGCGAACTGCTCTTCCGCGGAAGATCGCCTGTGTGGGGGACAGCCTCACGGCAGGCTATCCTTTCGACTCGGAACGTGGCAACGATCCAGCTGTGTCCGGCTACCCTTACCACCTGCAGCAGTTGTTGCAGAACCATGAGGTGAAGGGCACTCTCAAACGGTATGGGTTCAGAGAGGGACGGGTGAAATTTGAGAAGTGTTGTGGCAGGGAAACTGTCTGTGCGTGAGCATGCTTTGGGAGGTCTGGAGGATTGAGGCCAGCTTGAAGATGCTTGTTCCTGAGGTGAAGAACTTTGGGAAGGGCGAGACAACAGTGGTTTCGGGCAGTAAGAGCTACCAAAGTGCTTGGTACAACAGCACCTGGCAAGACGCGCTGGCCTTCAATCCGGACCAGGTCCTATTGATGTTTCTCGGTGAAACTATTCTACAACTTTAGGACTGAACACTTGTAGTACACTTTGAGGAATTCAAGATAGATTCAGCAACCAGGCCTTGAAAGAATCCTTCCCAAATCTAAACCCACAGACGCCTGGACCCCTGAAAGGGAACCCTAAGGGTAAGGCTTGCAGGAAGATCAACAAAGGTTTGGAGCCAACGATGTCAAGGAGAGCCGGCTATCCAAGTTCCAGACAGAGTTCGAGGAAAGTTTTACACTTAAAATGCCTGACATACCCATCATCCTTCCATTGTTGGGGTTTGGCGGTTTCAGGTGGGTTTCAGGGTCTTGGGTTTGGGGGTTTTAGAGTTGAGGCTTGGAGTTCGCCATGTTTTACAAAACCCAAGAAGGAAGCCTACGGAAAGCTTATCGGCTCCTTCTTGAACCTCAGCCCGCGCCCAGAAGTCTACCTACTCATCCCGCCACCAGGATGCAGTTGACCAACATTGTTGAATTTTTGGGTACCTGACCGCACTTCCAATCCAGAATGATCATCTTAAATAGTACCTCAACATTGTTCAAGGCCGCCGATGTACGACAACAACATCTACGGGCCGGAGTTCGATCCCCCCGGGAGGGCAGGGGGAATGCAGCAGACGATCTTCAACGAGCAGCACGGAATGGGTTGGAAAAAGATTGTGTGTGTGAGAGAGAGAGGATGCGGGGTCCAAATTCAGCTTGCCTTTTTCTGCGTCACTTGCGTCTCCTTGTCATCTTACTGGCATCTTTGTTTTCATGTGTGGTCGCTGCTCCAACGGTCTGGCCACGATTTCCAGGACCCCTTTAACCCATTGTCCTGCTTTATCTAAACCTCTCACTGCATGGATGAGCCTTCGGGAAAATCTGGCCACTGCCGGAGGTGTCATGCCGTGCGCGAGAAATGTAAAGGGCAGCAATAATTGTAAACTCCGCTCTCTCAGTAGCGGCATTCTGTGTTAGAGTTGCGACAGGGCAAAAACAATCGTGAAATCCACCCCTCCCTTGTCAGAGGCTTAAATTGAGAACTGCACCGAGTTTTTTGGGTTCAGGGTGTCAGGTTGAGGATTTAGGGCTGAACATATACAAGGCTCAGGGACCCAAAACGGAGAAATGTCAAACACATGAGACACCAGAGATATGCGTAGAAGACCACATAACTACCAACATCAGCCCCTCATAATCCTTTTATAACTATAGTACACTCCATTGGTGGGCTTATGATAACCCTGACTGACAGGGTGCCCAAGACCCCCTCAGCTTTACTTCTGGAGAATGCCTTAAATCATATGAGGGTTCCTAGTATCATTTAGGATATATTCTTTTATTCAGGGGCATTGGACCCTCGAGGGTTTGGGGTTTCGGGTCCTGAGACTGCTGATAGCTTGGAAGAATCCTTGGACGAGTCCTGAGATTTATGAGTCGACTTCCGAAGCTCTCTCAAGCGATGCCCACATGATTCCCGCCCCGCCTTCCCTACCTTGAAGGGGTATGAAGGGGGTATGAGAATGTATTGACATCATTATGGTAGTTTTCACTTTGTTCTCAAGGAATAGACACCCCAAAACATGTAACTTAGAGCTTGCCAGCCTGTTTTTCATTAATAATCGCCCTAGCGGATCTTATCTCGTGTTTCAGTCTCTTCTTGTATCCCTTCCAAGCGAGATATTTTAAACGCGAACGCGAGACCACCTCGGCAAGTGTGATTAAGGCGAGAGAGCAAAATGCCTGGCTTACCCCCTTTTCTATCCTCCCACCAGATGTTGAAAACGGCGATCAAGCAAGTTTGGTAACCTGCCGCAGCTCTCGCCCTCCCCAACCACTCCCCCACCCCGGCAACCCCCGCCCCGTCCCCGAGGCCCCTCCCCCCCCCGCCCGCTTTCGGCTGCCTCAAATTCTTCAAGCAGCCGACCCCAAAATCGAAAAGTATGAGCCGGAGGGTCACCTCACTCTCCTAGTCTCTTCACCAGGCCTCCGGCCTCGGCGGAATTCGGCGGATATGATAGTTCCCATTTTCTTTCCTTATTACCACCCCGACATGATGTAATACAGCAGTTTCCAGTGTGTTTTGCAACTAATTAGATTTCAACGCCCCTCAGTTCATGGGTAGCTCGCCTGTCCGGATGGCCCCCATTCTTTAGGTGTTGACGGCCATTATTTTGGGTAACTAGGCTGTGCAAGCCCAATGAACAAAAAATCAAGCCCAGGCAGCTTCCTTCAAAGTTGCGCCATCTCGCGGAGCTCTGGCAGATCCAGACCATCGATCTCCACCAGTGCTTCCTGAAGCACGATACTTGTGGCGACGTTCATGTGACGGGTTTGTTGTTGAGCAACATCTTACATGTTTCTGTGTACCTGAGCCCAATCTGCTTGACAGATACATGTTTTGCAGTACCCCAGCAGTATCCAAGGTGAACTGTTGCGATTGGGAAACTGCCAAGCCTCCACGAAGGACAGTGCGCAGCGCGCAGTCTACGGCTTCCCGGGAATCCAGTGTCTGTCTGGCGCACGAAGATGCCATCCATCCGAATGATGAGGGCTACCGGAACATCGCGCTGATGTTGAAAAGGGTTCTCACTGAGGATTTGAAGCCCTGTGACTAGGAGAGACCTCATGGCTCATGGGAGAAAGAGAGCTATGTGCAAGGGTGAAAGTTATTCAACTGCTTTTCTGTACCCCAACAAAAACGCCAACAATAAAAGCAACTATAATCACGATAAAAAATGGTAGTCAACATAAGTCATCCCCAGGCTTGAACTGAAACCTTCGTCCCCCAATAGCTTTCCAAACGGGTTTTAGCTCTCGTTATACGGTGGGTTCCGGGTGAGAAATCAAAAGGTTTAGGGTTGGGCAGGTTCCTGAAACAAACCTCAGCACAGCCACGATGAGAACTCCTGAGACCCAAACCCCAAACCCAGAAGCTTTTTCCCAAAGGTGGGCGTGCCCATGCGGCTGCTTCTCAGAGCTGGGACCATGGTGTTTTTCCGGCATGACCAGATGGACTACAGGTGCTTTGGGGCTACCTTTCGCCAAGCTAAGTGCTTTGGATCTGGGGAAAAACGGATTTGACAAAGATATTCGTCCTTGTAGGGTTTTTACATGCTGAAGATGTGGTTCCATGTCTTGCTTGCATTAGGCACGTAGGTCGGGTGGGTAGGGGGTCATGGGTCACGAGGGGGCGATTCCATGAATAGGGGCCCCAATACAGACTCCAATAGACTTTATTCTGTACTGTATGAACTCTAGAAAATGCCAACTTTTAATCCCTTTCTTTGGTTCTCACAGATATTTAGAAGCCGGTATTGTCTTTGTTCTAAGGAAGTGATTTTGTTTCATGGCATTCAGGCCTTAGCAGGTTGCATGCTGAGCCGACAGGACTTAGCACCGACTTGAAATCCACCGCTTTGTAGGTATCTCCCGGACCATGATGACTGCCTCGTCATGCAAACGTGGCTGATGGACAAGGCTGGGACCTTCAGCCAAGATGTGTCCGTGCCATCCTGCCATCCTTCCCATTACAGGTTTCGGCAATGCAAGTGGAACTTCAGGTCGAGTTGGAAGGCTTCCAATAAGAATTAAGCACACTCTGCCATACATGAACATTATACCTGCAACAAAAGCCTTTTTCATTGCCTTTTGGCCAGGCTGAGCCTCTGCAGTTTCGGCAGCTTCCAAAATGCCCAGGTGCCTTTGTCTTGCTGCTGCGGTGTAGGCAGAAGTAGGGTTCTCGGTTCCCTTCTTTTAGGTTCGGATTCTCTGCTAAAGGGAGGATGGGCCTACTAAAAAGCAATGTGGATGTTGAACAAGCCCCATGCCTGAGCACGTTTCCAAGGAGAGCAGGGCTGCGACCGAGTTCACGTGAAGCCCCACGGCAGCACTTTGGGCGTTCGCGTTATGAAGCTTCAGCCCCAAATCCTAGTTTTGTGGGTATTGCTCATCGTCATTTGATCCCTCTGGACCTTCCACTTCTCAAGGCAGTATTCCTTATAGCCAGACTGTGAACTGAGAAGTAGAAAAGCACAAGTTTCAGTGACGGATATCTTCACCTGCTTCAAAAACCCGTGCCCCTTTAGAAGCAACATACCTGCCCGAATTGCAAGCTGATTTCCGACATTAGAACAAATCCTTGACTGCACCGAAGCCTGGCTAGAAGTATGACTAAGTACGAGGCTTCACACACTCTCCACATTCCTTGTTGTAAACCTGAACTCTAAGCCACAGTGGACGTGAGGTCCATGACAGAGCGTTTCCCGGCGGGTGCGGAGAATTGCGACATGAGCTTCGCGCCGCCCGGCACTGTCTTAACAGAGGTCCGCGGAGCAGCAAGGATTGCAGGGCTTGGGAGAGATGGGCTTCAAGGTTTGTACACAGACTCCACTAAAGGATCTTGCTGACAAGGAAAACAACGACAAGTTAAGTGCAGCTTTACTTCTGAAGACGGATTCAGCAGGGAAGGGATAACTATGTAGTGCTGCTGGCACAGGAGTTTACCAATCCCGGGAGCGTTTATGAAACTACGTGCCCCTGGCAGGAAACATTCCAAATCATATAGAGCACGCCATTTATGCATGTCTCGAAGCACGCCTTGCATCAGCCTTGATAAGAACCTCTGTAGCGCCTTCCTGGCTGTCCCTGTATAATCCTAACGAGAATCCCGATACTCCATTCTTGTTGCTATTCACCCGTAATCATCAGCAAGGCCATGTGTCGAGATTTGCAACCGAGGCTCTTCACTGCTGGAACGGACACGCTGCTCGAGCCGCCAATGACGCGCTTCGACAAGGCCGGGCCAGGGTGCAACCAGCACGCCAAAGAATTATGTTCTCAGAAGAAGCAGTAGAAGAAGAAGAAGACGTAATTTTAGCAATAGTAGAAGTAGTGGGGGTAGTAGGAGTACTAGTAGCAGTAGCAGTAGCAGTAGCAGTACAAGTAGTAAGAACAATGGCAGGTTCAAGAGTGCAATATCGGATGTCATGGGATACCAGTTCTAGTACTGTAACCTAGTATGTTGGAGTACAAGAACGAAACCCCAAGGTTGGAAGCTAGGCCTATTTTCTTCAGGCCATGCTAAATCTCAAGACCTTAGCCTAACTCCGAAACTCAAAGGCATGATCCTCGATTTGTGGGTGCCGGGCTCCCTGAGTGCATCCAGGATCTTTACTACGCGCCAGAGCGGGATGCACCGATGCGGGGCTTGGCCTACATCATGCATGGCTGGAGTCCCAGGTGTGAAGAGCTTGTGGCTTAAAACTAGGTCTGTTGAGAAGGACAAAGATCCTGCGTCTTTAGGATCCACATGGCCAGCTGTGGGTTGTTCGGGGCTTGGGTGTGTACGCACAAGCAGCTATCGCGAAGACCTCTGCTTTCTGGTTGCCGTTGCTTTGCTTCTAATCATGTTCGTCATCATCTTCTTTCAATCCTTCTGCTGATTCTTCCGCTGCTCGCTCTTTTCTGCTTCTTGCTGCGACAGGTGCTTGTTCTGCTGAAGTTTGCTACGATGAGTCTCTTTGTTGGTGCCGGTGCGGTGCCGGTGCTGGTGCTGGTGCTGCTGTTGCTGCTGCTGCTGCTGGTGTTGCTGCTGTGGTACTGTTGGACATTGTCAATATAGAGAATGCAGGGTTTTGAGGCTCTGATTTCCTTGCGGAATCATGCGGAATCGGCTGGGGCCAGGTTCCTTCGTCACCGAAGACCAGCTGATAGGCCCCGGAGTTTTTCTTTTGGGCTCGGGGCTTCGTGCTTAGGATTCAGGGCTGAGAGTGCGGGGTTTAGGGTCCAGTTGGCGTTTAGGGGTACTTTTTGTCGAGGGAGGTGTTGCCAGACAATAAAGTAGTATGCTAAGGGTCGCAGAGGTTGGTCTGATAGACGGAATTTGTTGGTCTCTGTCGGGGTTTATGTAAGGAGTATGCTGGGGCACATCCAGGTGTGAAGCATCTGTTCTTCTTCAGCCCAGGGCTGTCTCATGATCAAGATCGCTTGCAGTGTGACGGACCGTAATGAGGCGTGAGCCTGCTACTTTTTAAAGGGGCCCTTAACAATGACTGGCTTCATGACATGCATTTTTTTGCTCCTACTTTCTTTGACCAGCTTTTGCAGGAAATTGTTGAGAAATTTGGCTTACCACAACCAATCAATCCCATAATTTTTGGATGATCCTTAGAATGAGGTGCACAAAAAGGCGCAATGAAGCAGCCCTTCAACAGGATTTGACAACGACTTTTTTGGCATCGATCTCGAGGAGGCGCAGGTGACAGAGTGAGATTAGAGTTCAGGGTTAGGGTTGAGGGTTCATGGCTTTGAGAGGCAACATTTTGGAAAAGTTTCTATCTTGTTGTCAGGTTCTGAAGGAGTCATCTTCCTGCGGCAAAGGCCGTGTCTGTACATAAGTTTTGTGGCCGGTAGGTCATTTGCAGGCACCAAAGCTAAACTCAGGCCGACGCTTTCTCCAACTACCGAGAGTAGCAGCCTTCTGAAATCCGTCCACACTGCGGAGAAACAAGAATCGGAGAACTCTCACAATCCGAATCGTCAAGAAAAACTGAGGCCATCTCGCCCAGCCAGCGATGGGTCCTTGAGGTTGGCTACGAGGCCTTCCACCAGATGTGAGGTTAACATCTGCCGCTGCAAGAAGATGCAGGAAGAATGGCCGAGTGAATCCCTTGCAGTAGGCCGTAGATTCGCCGTAGATAATCCCCAACTAACTGCTCATGCGAGTATGGTAGGCAGAACTTCGAGGAAGTCAGGGACTTGTTCAAGGCGATCATACGAGAGCCTGTGGGCGTCTAGCTGGCTAGCTGAGGAATCCAAGCTGTGGTGTTTCACATTAGCGACATGGTCTGTGGCCTCCAGGCTGATGGTTCAGAGTTCAAAGTCAGCTTCATTGCAGGCGTCATGGTTGCAGGACGAGGTCAGGGTTTAGGGGCTTTCCCATCTCCATGGAGTAAATCCTAAACCCTAAGCCCTTCCTGGAACTTCAGAGGACCGGTGTAGGAAGACCTCAGACAACCGGGCTAATGACGCATTTAGGTTTCGGGACCCTCCCTAGGGAGCCCAAATTCTTCGAAAAGTTTTCTGAGCCCTATGCAGGTGCTGTGGAAGGCAGGCTGGACCAAGTCTGCCCTGCGAGGCCATACTGGACCAACGAGGGCCCCATACCCATTGCTTAAGGAATATGACCAAATCATGTTATGGACCCCAATACGGTTTGAGGTCTATGGGGGCTGCACAGCGATCTAGGGCTCGCAGCCTGTGGTAGCAACAGTGCGAAAAGTAAACACGCCAGACAAAACAAGACAGGTTGCAGCAGATCACACTTGCCGGGCATTCAAAGAAGATTGGCAAGACACTCTGCGTCCTAGTCAGAGATCGCATATGTAAGGAGCAATGCAGTGCGGGTAGACATTTGGGCTTGCAGATCACGAGAAGCGGTCAAGCTAACAGATTTAACACGTAGCATTTCATTTGCAGCGCATCCTTTTTACGACCAGCTAGGCCAAATTTCAAAATGCAAGTCTTCCAATCTAGAGAGCAACTTCGCGTCTCTGATCAAGGGGGTGTTAGGTTTGGATTTCAGCGTGTCTTTTCTGATGCCAGGCAAGCGGGTGGGCACGTACATGGGCGATTCGGGCAGCGAGTGGAACTTGATCTACCAGAGGCGAGGGGCTCACTTAGAGGTTCATGGGTAGTTTTAAGTGGGATTAAAGGTATGCTGGTTTGGAGAATAACCCAAATCATCAAAATCATTCCAGTATAGCACTGCTGAAAATTATCCATGAACCTCCATGCAGTGTTAGTGTCCAGAAGTTAGGTTTCGGTTTTTGGAACAAGGATAAATCTCTGGTTTCTCAAGATTCAGATGACCTCTCAGATTTCTCCAGGGGCATCCCCCCAAGCCCTCAGTCATCGTTTCCTTTTGTCCGCAACAGATCCTGGGGCCCCCTGTTTTGAGAAACCCGCATCTGAGCTCGGAGTCGTAGCCCCTAAAGCCCTAGACCTCAAACCCTAACCCCCCTGAAGCCGTCCTGGAACTGAGGCAGGACCGCTACTTGCTGCGGACTCAGCCGTCCCCATGGATAATCAGAATGCCAAGCGCTAGCGTAGGAGCCTGCCTTATTCGAAAAGGCTTTGTGGTCTATTGGATTGCAGCTAGAAAGGATGATACGACAAGAATATGGTTACTTACTCAGGCTTCTATAAGACTTTATTGAGTCGAGGCCGTAAACCCCAAACTCCAAAGTCCCAGGCCTTGCAGGCCAGCTTGCTGAAGGTCACCGAAAATGGGCATCACATGTTGAGCGATGCACCCTCAATCTTGAGGCTACCCTCCCCCAAACAGACATGAAAAGGGGTTCTGCAAAGATGCCTACCCTTTGAAAAAGGGGTCAACGAGGTTCTGCATTTTTGATTGGGGGAGACTACTGTCCTCTTCAAAGGGGGCTGTATGGGCCTCCATGTTTTGTTTGGGGGAGGGTCAGGTTCTTAGGATTACAGGAGTGGCATAGATTGCTGCAGGGACGTGGCAGGCAGACCTCATGTCAGATGTATGTACCTGGACCTCCCAGTGACTCATACTCATGACGTGTGGCTCCAAGATTCAAGGAACATGGACCCTCAAGACCTTACCAGAAATGCTTACTTGAAAGAGCGTTTACAAGCACCCCAAGGCCCAACCAAGAGAATTGTAGGGTTCAGGGTCTGGGACTTAGCGGCTCCCTTTGCCTCTTCTTGCGCTGCGTGACTGAGTCGCTGAGGCTCACCAACAACTCGGGCTTCGTGACATGCTCTCGGCTCTCGCATTGCCTTGGATGCATGGTTTGCAAGCAGGTCTATATTACGTTTCACATACAAATAATTCTGGACTACAGCGCAGTTTAAGAGAGGTACATCTGAAAGCGCAAGGAGCAGGACGGCGGGTGTCAACAATTATAAGATTGAACCTTTGCAAACTTCAGGGCAGTGTGCAAAGCGAAGTATGATGACAGGAAGTCTGATTTGTGTACCTGCTCTCGTGCAGAATGTATATACAAATTACAGAAAGGCAAGAGTCGAATCTTGGAAGGAAGGGTGAAGCTGTGTCTAAGTGAGCGCAGGAGTCCCATACCCCTTAATTTGATGTATCTTCTGCAGGACTCCCTCAACCTCAACCCCCTTTCAGACACGTCTCCCTCTCTGTGTCGACACTGCCAGTCCCCAACAGCTAAGGACTCACGGGGCCGAACGTCACAGCCGCGAAGCAGCACTTCATCACTGGCTGCGCTATCTTGACGTATCATCCGGAGTCTTGTGCCCACTTTCGGTGGGTATTATGCTAGATAGACTTACTTTAGTCGCCTTTAATCTGAGCACGCTTCTGCCAGGTAGACACAGCCTGCTCAGCTTCCTTGGTGGCGACCAATGCTGCTGCCCACATGATGGTAAGGCCCGCCATTGTTCCAGAAGCCTCTGCCAAAGCTTTGAGCTTAAGCGATTGGCTGTCGGCCCGGCACCGCACTCCCCTAAATAGTCTGGCGATTAGATGGGGACTCCTCAAACAGGGACTCCCAATTGTGGAAACGCCCATACATAGTGGTGTAGGTGAGTGTTAGGTGGGGGTTTCTTTGTCAATGCATGTGCTGCTTCCACTGAAGCCCTAAACCCCACACGAATCGAGGGCTCAAAGACGTTAAGCTCCTAAATCCTGCGGTGGATCAATATTATAAACACCCCAACGCCTTGAAGCCTAAATCCAGAATTTGCGAGCCCTTACGCCTTCCAACACGACGGTCGAGATCATCTGCCTGGTACGTGTTACGGAAGGAGGGATGCCGATAGCAGTCCGGAAATCCTCCCCTACAGTCGTTCCTAGAATCCTAGAACCCATTCCTTCATTCCGTGCTAATGGCCTTAAACCCTACACATAAACCCTTGAAATGATGTAGTGCCAGGTAGTCTAGCCTCCGTCCTCTCATCTCCATATTGAATTTCTCAAAACAACTCCTATAGGATAGAATCCTCAAGAAAGGCTGTAATATCGGGGTCCGAGGGATCCTCTATTCTTGTGGGGTCTCTAGATTTACCTAGAATCCCATAGTATTGGTATTGATGTTCTTCAACCTGAAGTAATGGGCAAAAGGTTACGGTTATGAGTTTGGGTGCTTGCAACAGGGCTCTAAAACCAAGCTCTAAGCCCAAGAGCGCGGCAGTCCCCCAATGAAGGCGGCACACGCGCATCGGGGAAAAGATTGCGCCACTCTCCGAGGATGCAAAAAGGGCATTTGTAGTTAATGGAGTAGAGTGGAAGAGGCAATGGAACGTGAAATGGAAACTAGGGTTACATAGTATGGAAGACCCAAATGATGAGCAGGTAATATCCTACTTCCTTTTCTAGTCTAGCTATTAGTTTTTTTTTTTAAATGTGCCTGCCCAAGTGTAATATGGGCTTGCTGGAGCTCAAGTATTCTCTTTGGTTGCAGTTGCAGTACGTTCTGCAAGCAGAACACAATGTGATCTTCTCAGCTGGGACCAGCTTGATTCCATGCCAAGGAAAGGCAGTACTGGCACAGCAGGAAAAAGGCACAAGTATCTAAAAGCTATCTGGTGGAGTCGGATGTTGCAGAGGTGGCATCGCAAACCGGTTTGACAGCAGACCTCGCGCATGCTTGGAGTGCTTTGCCAGGACAACATGAAGGATCAAGCCCAGCTCAAGTATGCCGTTTGCATGGGCGTCCTGGTTCCTTGCTCAGGATGGTTGAAGCATGAACACTGTGCAAAGTCCTTAGTGGGCTAATACAATTCCAATCAGGAACCAGTTGTGCAGTTACTCAACGTAGGCAGAGCCAGAACTGGCTGCTGGGCCGAAGTGCAGAAGAAAATATTGGAGTTGTTAAAGCAGCCCATCATATGCATGTGACCCTGAGCCCTTTAGCTCTAAACAGGTGATGCTGCATCCAGCTGGCTGGATCGGTGAGTGCGCGGCAACAATGCTTTCCTACAAGGGACGCCCGGGTCTCAGAAAAATCTTTGGGGCTCAGGCCTGAGGGGTGGGGGTTAACTGTAAAAGCATATGGCTCCAATTCAGGTTCAGGGTTGAGGGCTGCTGGAGCATGCATTGCCAAAGCCTTCATCTCCGCGCCAGGTCTGGCAGCCTGAAGGGCTCCGAAATTGACATGGAACCCGTAAAGCACTCTCGTAGCGGGACAGAAGAAGTCTACCAAGACCCATCTTTCAGGTTTGGGGAGTCCTATACTCCAGCCGAAGAACTCTGCACTCTTTGCCAGGTGCCTTTACGTTTGACGTCGGTGCTGATGGCTTCATCCGCGGGGAGGCGTTGAGAAGGTTTAGAATCTACCTGCATCTCTTCAAGTAAGGTCTGCTATTGCCTGACTTTGTGCGCAGCTTTCCCGCCAGAGGATATCTGTCAATGCTACCTTGGGCAGTTAGAGATGGTAGTTTCCCACAACAGAACAGAGGGACGACAACATAGACCCCAAGATGAACCCCCCCACCCTCAACAAAAAATGTACCCTGATTTTGGAAATCCCAGATTTCCAGGCTCCCTGACTGCCCATGCCAGGCCTCAAATCTGAGATTTCATGTGTTTCGACTGAGCCCTGGTCCTTGAGCACCAGTAAGAACAAGGGGAGAAAAGGTAGTCCCCAACACAGTTTAAGGTTTTTTCATCTTCAGGTTTTCGGCTTTCACCGGAGGAATGTGTTCTTCCCTGGATCAACCACCAGAAAACACAATTCAAATCCTGGCCCTGATGCCTTTGCAGCTTTGAGCTATCCAGGGCTGCTGCGGAGTGCACATTGCTGCTGAAAACGACGGAGAGCGCGCAGCGGGAGAGCGGAGTCTGGCGTGCCTCAGAAGCGGTGGTCCTTGCCCCTTTCTACCTGCCTTCTACCTGTGGACAGTAGGGAATGCAGGAATGAGACAGAGGGACGATAATCAGGGGTTGTGTATAGGGATAACGTTACAGATTCGTTTATTATTAGTCAGCAGTAATTAAGTCTAAACCTCTTGCATGCTCTTCCAGCATGACACCAAAACCTCCATTACCTGAGACCTAAGCCCAAAGCCCTAGACCTTAAATGTTGGATCCTTGAGGATATTGCTGGGCAGCTGCGCCAATCAGGCCTGACTTTTGCATTTCCTTCCTTCCCTCCCTGTAAGAATTGAACCAACCCCACGCCTATTCCGCCGATTATATTAAGAAAAAAGCCTTTCGATTGGGAATATGAATGATTATGGAGGGGTATTGCTGGGGGAGGGAACTGCTTGAACCGGGGAACCGCTGCATGAAGGATATACACGTTGGCACTCTGCATTCCTGTGTTGTGTCTGCCACATGCAACATGAATGTCAAAGCTTATCAAACTAGCCGCTCCGTTCTCCCCATGTTTCCAGAGAGGGACCCTTGTCCTCTCCTGCTAATCAGGACACATCATTTGTCGGTTAATTTCCATTTTCTAGAGCCAGCAAGCGGCACAGAACAGTCATCTGGCCAAACCGTCCTGGATGGAAGGATGGTCGCTCAGCTTCACTTACTGCACCCCACGGCCCATCGCAGCAGCATCTTGGCTGCAGTCTGGACCACGGTTTAGGGTTAAGGGTAGAGAGGACATTGAGAATTACAATTACTTGCTATATCATCATGACGTATATCATCATGACGTGGTGCGCTCGTTGATGCTGTCATTCTGCATGATTCTAGTACACTAGAATGCCGTGATTCCCACGATATGCGGTAGGCAGATGTGTTGTATCAGCTGTGGTATGACTTGTCTCAAGCGCACACAAATGGAGTTTGAACAAGACTTGACGAGCATTGGTTGGAAGCCCTTTAAAACTCATTGAGAGTTCGCGCTGGACATCTCAGAGGCCGTTGATCTTGTGGGTTACCGTGCAGGCAGCAGCACGCCACAGGTAGGACAAATAGGACATATCCAACCTATGCACTCAACATGGGCTTCACGGTCTTCGCTGCCTTGTCACAGATGTCCTCGGCAGGCTTGGCACTGAGCCTTACATGTTAAACTGTAAGCCTCAACCCCCTGGCACCAAAACTTGAATCCTGAACCTGACCCTGAAACCTTAGAAGCCTGAAGCGTGGTTCTGGACTTCAGGATGTGCATCCGAGCCTCACTAGCAGAGGCACGGCTGTCACCCGGCGAGGCTCGTGTGGAGCAGGGCTGTTGAGTTTGGGGTTGCGGATTTAGGCTGTAGCATCTTCCGTTTACTGCAGGCTGCAGGGTTTGGGGGTTTAGGCTAATCCTGCTAGGCAGCTCGACGTGGATCGTGTCCAGGATCGATGCATCTTCAATCGTTTCCATCTTGGTTTGCGCAAATCGACTGGCTTTTGGGGCTTGAAGGTTGAGGCATGTTTTGCGATTGCCGCAATTTTGCTTTGGATCACGTCATCTGGTGCTTTCTGCCCGTGAAGCATGAGTAGGTGGCATCTTGGGATAATGAATAACTCGCCTACTGTTGTATAAGGGAACCTAATCCTGAATAATTTTGGGCTTTTAAAATACCATCCAGGTAAGCACAAATTCAAGTCCAGCCTTGTGAAAGACCAACTTGCCGGTCTAGACGGTAAGAGTAGCTGGCATTGCTGGGCCATGTTCTCACTAAAAATACTAAAGCAATGATGGCACTGCATCCGGTGTTCAAACACAACTCTAACAAGTCTTCGACGCGTGGCCCTGTACGCTTTACACGGCTCAAGGCCAATTCTGCCCTTCAACCGGCAAGTTATCCTCATCTACGCTATATCTCTTACATAGTTCAAGGAACTCTGATATGATTCAAGGTATGGTCTCTGGTGAATGGGTATAGGGCTCCATCGGTGAAGGTCCAAATTGGTGAGTGCCACGGCACCGGCACTGCCCTGGGCGACCCCATCGAAATTGGTGCGATGAAGTCTGTGCAGCATGATGGCTGCAATGGTGTAAGGGGTGATCAGGTTTCAAAGTCTACGAGCTGCGCGTGAAGTGGAAAGCTAATAGTCTTTGGGTTTGGCAGGCGCTGGTTGGCGCTGGTCGCACTGAGTTTAGCAGTCTTAACTTGTTTGTGGATCAGCCTGCTGGCACATTTGTGTAAAGTAGGTCCCTGAACCCTGTACCCAGCAAGTGCAACACTGAAGGATGTGCTGTTTGCCAGCCCTGTGGCCTTAGAACCCCAAATGGAGGTTTCCCAAGATTAGAGGTACCATTGGAGTCTTCTTGTAGTGTCAAGGACAATCCTGGTGCGTTCGCCTTGATACCGTGATCCCCTGGTCAGTAGGGAATGGAGGCATGGAAAGGAAAAGAAGAATTTGTGGCAGCTTGCATAGGGTAGACTATGGGGATCCATATATCCTGTTTTTGTGTCCCCCACCAACAGCCTCAGCCTGCAACCGCAAGCCCAAGCCTGAAAAGTTTGGGGCATCCAGGAATTACACATAGGGTCCCTTTTTGGCCTGTAACAGGATTTCTATGGGTTAGAATCGATTAGAAAAGGTGGCTTCTTGCGGCACATCTGCACTAGAAGCATCCTGCCAAAGCTTAAACCCCAAAAGCCCGTAACCCTCAAACCTGGAACCCCAAACCTTAAACCTAAACCCATTAAATTTTCATCCGAAGCATCCTGAGGATGGGCAAGCGCAGCGACAACCCGCTCCTGCACGCATCAGCGAAATCCAACGTAGGCCATGAGGCACCCGGCTCCGGCCCTCCAAATAAAGGAAGGGACATTAAGGCAATTAAGGTCTACATTATTCGTGAGGCAGCCTGAGGAGCTTCGCTTGGTTTCAAATGTGTTTTTTAGGTAGATATGCCACGCGCGTTGGGCGGAAGTTTTCCGCACCCAGCCTTCCATAGCAGCCAAAATGCAGAAGTTTAGGAATTCCGGAAGCTATGGACACCCGTGAAGAAAGGTGCTAACGGCAGTGGTAGTATCTGCAAGGCAGTGCCAAAAGTAGGGCTTACTTCACGTTCGCCACGTTTTCGAAGCCCAGTCCCAACCAGCAGGAAGCCAATGCTGGCACCTGCGGCTTCATCAAGGAGCGCTACTCTCTGGGTGATCTGGGAGTGAGGGGGACCCATAGCTCCACATGCTCCACCAGATTAGCTTGGGTTTGGGGTGGGTTTGCTGAGGTCTCGTGGTTTTGGAGAAGCCACAATCCATAGAAAATGTTGCGCGCAAGCCGTATCTGAGTTCAGCATTGCAGTCTCTAAGCTGGTGACTGAGGATCCTAAGTGCCGTTGCACGAGTCATGCCTGAGCAGCCGTCGACAGGTTGTGATGCTGCTGAATGGCGGAGACGCTTGGATGAAGGAGGGGAGAGGCCCCCGAACCCCTCAAGGAATCTGGAAAGTAGATTCTGCTGAAAGGTCTGAGGGGTTCCTGGTTTCCAGATCCTCCCAGGGCCCTGGGAAGGGAGCTGTGACTAAGCCTTTTGCAAACTTCTCGCATTTGGCATCTGAGCCCCAGGTGAACGAGTAATTTGAAAAGGGTTGCGAGGTATATTCTCCTGCCAGTATATAAGGGTTAGGGATCAAATTACTGTCTATTCAGGCTTCTACGTTGTCTATTTCCAAACGTAAAGTTGATGCAGGAAAGGTTGATTGATCGATTGGAGTCAAGACTGTCCCAGAGCCACTGCAGGGTGGAGGAGTTCAAGGGCATGCTGTACAGTATGGAGCGGCGCAAACATGTGGGGCTTGCTACAAAAAAGGGGCTCAGGGATATGGTGGCTGTGGGCGTCCTTCTTCGGGATTGTAGAGGGGTCATTGTGAGAAAATCCCGTGAGGATGCGACCTCCTTAAACCTCAAATGCTGAGCCCGTAAGCCCTGAACTCTGGACCCACACACCCCCTAAACCCAAGTATCTAAACCCCAAAGCCCTGCACCCCAAACCCTATGTTTCCAAACCGAAGCCCCCAACCCTCTAGATAGCTAGCCCTTCAACCCCAACACTCTGTCAGCCAAACTAAGGTGTCCACGCCGAACCCGCACCTGACCACCTTGAATCCACACCTGGACGTGGCAGCATATCCTGTGATGTTCACGAATGTGCCTCGCACTGCTGTGAAGAGAAGGTCTTTTTGGATGTTGTATAGGATGTGTAGGGATGTATAGGGTTTATAGGTTTACACGCTTCTGGGCTCAGATGGAAGCCCACAGTAATGCCACCCCCACCAACATTTTTGAAGCAAAGTTGGATGCTTGGGATGTGCAGTGGTGGGATTTTGATCAAGGGGTAAGTCTAGATTTCGGGGTGTATTGGAGGGACTCCAAGCCTGATTTGCCATGCAGAGTGGTAGCGGTCTGACTTTGGGGCTATGTTTGGTTCCAGGGTGGCTTCGTTATTCAGCTGGACGAGGTTCCTCTCAGACGCAAGGGGACCCCCGGCTGTATCGGGATGTTTGGGATTTTGGGTGTCCTCTCTCGGGACATACTGTAAACGTCCCAGTATGCAGCGTGTGTCTGTTGGATTCTCGTAAGAGCACCTCTTGCGAGGAACTCACGTGCAGCTCCAAACGGGTGCCTGGGCATGCAGGAATCTGTTAGGATTTGGAGAGGCTTTGAGGCTGAGAAGAGCCCAAGGCATGTGGGAATAGGCCCCCTGGCATGTGCTCCGGATCCGGGGGGTGCTGGAACTGGGTCAAATGGTTGATGGCACCCGGACTGACGCAGGAGGGTTTTAAGTTCATGGCCCTCTTGGGTTGGGGGTACCCAAAGGGCCCAATACCCAATCAAAAAGCTTTCTCCGAGGATATGTGCTGCGGAGTCTCCTCCTTCGGTTTCGGGGGAACCAACAGCCGGGCAGACATGTGGCTGGGCTGGGTTTGGTCTGGGAGGGGTTTAGGGCTTGGAGGGCTTTGTAGGCTTGATGGGGTTCATAACTGGAGGTTGTGGGTGTGGGCCTCATAGAGTTTAGGGTTTATGGCATTCATAGGGTTTGGAGGGTTTATGGGTTTCGGAGGAGTTGCATGATTTATGTGGTTCATGGCGAACAGCTATGTGTCAAAGGTCTCTCTTCCCGTGGCCTTGGTTTAGTTCTCAGGGTTTCTCTGCCACCCACATGCCTTCCGTCCTCTTTGGACGAGTTCACGGCGATTCCCTTTTTGGGGTGAGGCTGCTGATTTGTTAGCCTCATGAGACTCCCTGGCGTGTCTTAGGGGATGATGGAATGTATTATGGGACGTCATCTAGGATTACACAGTGATCCCTGCACTCATTCCCTACTAAACACGAGATGGTTGCAGTAGACAATCATGCTGAGCTTGGCATCCGAACTTCATTGCTACAACCCCGAAGGCGGGAAAGTCAACATATGGTAGGTGATGGAAATGCTGTTTGTTTTCGCGTTCCCAGTAGAACACGACCCCTAGTATTCAGCGACCAGGGATGTCGTCAACACGGTTTTACTTCTCGCTTATTCAAAACCACCAAGAAAGGGCCAGACATGAATTCGGGAGGGTTCCAGCGCTCGTCTTGAACAGACGAAAGCAGCAGTGCAGACAAGGTGGGCTGATGTCGAGAAGGGCCCTTTCAAGGAGCGGGTATAGAGGTAAGACGCAGACGCGTCAGTGGCCTTTAAATCGGGAAGCAGTTTTATATGCATATGCCCTTTATTACTAGTGGCACGGTGCCCGGAGCTTGAGTTGGTGAACTCCATGCCGCGCCTGCTGTGAATTTTGGTGAGGAGGCGACAAGGTACAATTTCAAAAGGCAGCGTCCTGTCTTCACCTGTGCAAGATCAGAGCAGACCATGTCATCTGCATCCTGCCATGGATCAAACTTCAGACTGCAGTCGACGAGATGTTTGTGCTTTCGCGTGTAGCTGGCTCTTCCAGAGATGTTCAAGACTTCCTCTCTGTCCTGTTGGGAGCTCAAATCACATCACGGCCGCTAAAGCTCTCAACATCGCAGGACGGCACACAGAAGGATCTCACCGCCGCAGAGGGCGCCAAGTGGATCAAGCGCCTGGCCTCTGTTTACGTCCAGTGCGTTTTGTCAATTGTCCAGAGTTTGCCCTTGAAGGATTGTAGGTTTCAGCGGTTTTAGGGGTTTGGTGATTTCGGGTCTCAGTTTCTGCACCTCTCCAAAATCCAGCAGACAAAGCATCTCTCAAAATTTGACTTTCAGCAGACTCCGCAGACAAGGAAGTTGCTGGACAGCGAGGGAGCTGGCCACTTGGCCTAGACCATGAAGCCTCGCACAACTGCCGGCGATTTTTTTTTTGGGATGGTTTCAGTTTGTTCAGTTTTCGGTTTCAGGGTTCTAGGTTTTACGGTTTGATTTATGAGTTTAGGTTGGCTAGCATTTGCCAGCTATGGACTAGGATTTGAGGTTTGTGGGTTTGGGCAGCATGGTTGTGATAGATGTTGCAAAATCCGTGCCATGCAACAATCCAGAGGCCCTACCTGGAGGGTCAGGAGACTTAGCAGGTAGCTTAATTCGGATAGTTGGGGTTATTGTATGGCTATTGATCACCCGTTTCCCAACACGACGTGATAAGTTCCCCTGACCCTCCAAGCACGTCTCCATGTCCCAACACTTTAGGCCCCTGAACAATTGCGCACCGCTGAGCGCGATAATGTAGGAGCCTAAAACATGCGAATCGGATTTTGGGATATGGTATATACCAGGTATACGGGGAGCATATTCACAGATATTCAGGCTTCAACATTGTTGTTGCCATGGATGGGACTTGAGAGATTGTAGATGACGGCAGTGTTTTTGGAGCTCTACATGACACTTGCTTCTGGAACATTTGGGGGCTTTCGAAGTGCTCTTCATATCTCAGCTTCTTGTACTCTGCTGATGGTAAAGGTGCAGCTTCTCGAACCTCGGCTTCCGATTCCGGTTACCCCCAAAAACAAAGCTTGACACGCTACCATGTGCCAGTTTATCAAAAGCAGCACCTTTCAGAGTCCGTGTAGGGATTCTACATATATCCTGCTGACCCGCATATCCCGAAAGCAGAAGTCCTCCCTGCGCATCTTTATACTGAGGCACTCAACATGAGCTACCGAGCTGTATTTTAGTTTTACGCTTCAGGGTTCAAGATTTCTGGCTTTCATGCCGAAGAAACTGCGCTGTAGAATGGTAACCATCAGGTGTGTCTCACTATACTCCCAGTATTAGACTGTTAGCAGGACGGATAGCTAGCCTGAGGTATTTTAGGTCGATGGCAGAATTTCGACTCGGGCTTGAGTGACAAGTTTCAGGCGTAGATGAGACCGTTATCCCCGTTATGGGATAACTTTCGTTGGCAGCTGTATATGTGAACCCAAGATCAAGAAATGTTCGTCCCTCAAAGTACTTCAGCAATCTCCCTGTTTCAGTTGGTAGCTCAGCCCTAGAGTACTCGGAATGCTGAGGAGCCACAGAGCACTGTGAATCCCCAGGGGTTGTGCAAGCTTGGCGGATGTGAAGTCCGAGAATCCCAAACCCTAAGCTTGAACTCCAACCTCTCGAGAAGCCCCAAACCTCCAAACTGTAGACCCTGAGCCCTGGACCTTGGGTTCAAAGCTTACGCTCGGTTGTTGTCTTGGGATGGCTTTGGAAATGTTGTAGTATTCAAAGTGATCAGTGACCGGACGTGGGATTTTTGGGCAAGGTCTTTCTACTACTTGCATAGCTCATCACTGGGGGTCCGTCGAATTCCCATCTTCGGAGGAAGAAGATGCATGATTCAGCTTTGCCCGCCTTTGCCATGCGTTAGTTCTATGGGGTATGAGATTGTGACAGGCTCCCTATTGACATCTTTAAATCGCAGAATTGCCAGAATCCAACTCCCGACTGCGACTGTGATCCAGCTGGCTGCACGACCTTGTCGAACCGGTGACCCCAAACCCCAAACCACAGGTTTAACCTTGACTATCCGTGATGGGCCGCATCAAGGGGGGACAGAAGGGGTTGAGCGATATGGGGCTTATGTACGGAGCTCAAAATTCAACCCAAGAAGTCTAAAGTTCTTTGCTGGCGCCTTGAGCCTGGCATGCGACTCTTGCGGCATTTCGCTGATTGCGGTCGGCCGCTGTCTGATTCCAAACTACCAGAATTCCAAGAATCTTGGACACTTTGGATTATGCCGGATGTTTTTCATCATCGAAGTGCTGATAGTTTGCTAGCGTCCTGGAACTGAGGGTGATGGAGCAATTCGTGGTGCTCCCTGGCTTCACAAGATTGTTGCTGCTCTGTAGATCTCAAAAGCAGCAATCCTCGACAGCGCGGAAATGTCCTGAAAGTAATGGGGAAGCAAAGCCGCAAAAGTGACGTGAAAACGACAGATTTACATGCGCAACATACACTTCTTACCTGAACAGTGATGATACTTGTTTTCGAGTAGACTTTCTTTCGTCAACCCTGTCAAGCCCACTGTTGGTCGTGATTTCATTGCAAAACAGAATGTGTGGTACCGAGAGCAAGTGTTATTTGGGTCGCTAAACTGTGGGGAGGTGCTCAGACATTTCTTCAGCATGGACACCAAACAGAAGCAACGTTGTAATAATTCAGCGATACTTGTGAGCATCCGAAACGCTGGGCCTGCACCATAGGACACCACTTGTAGAGATTCGATGAAAAAAGCCCTGTGCTTCATCTGAGGCAACATAAAAAGGGCCATTGACAGCTTCCAGCCTGAGGCACCGCGCAGATTGCATTTTTGCTGCGCATACTCCGAAACCCTAACCCTATACGCTAAAACCTCAGCCATGTGGCAGTACGGTTTGGGATTGACTCCGCACTGCGAGCTGCGGGTTCTGGTTGAGTGGTATGCATAGGACATCACTTCGGCATGTCAAGACATGCAATCATTGTATTAAGTGAGATTCATAACCCTAGTCTTTTTGGGGGTGTTCCTTCAATTGGAGGTAGGCAGGGGGCCTTAATTTTGTAAAAGCCACTGCAATTGAGTTGCAGATTCTCAAGCGGCGATGCCTGACCATCCTGGCCAACCTTGGCTGATGGTAGGTAGGAAAAACCCAAATCGCAACCAAGTCATATCCTCTTGCCTCTTGCCTTCTAAGTACTCGGTATGAGAGATAGGACTCGTGTTTTGTACTATGCCTACCTAGCATTCATAAGCCGTCTGCATAGCCTGTACGTGTGCACTTTGAGTTACAGGCAATGAAGAGGTAGGATGCAGGGATTGGTATACCGGGTTCTATAGGCACTTGTATAGGGATCCGTTCCTCCATTACTTACCTGCCAGCAGTGATATCAGGAGTCCTCGTTCCAGATTTGGTAGGCTTGGCATGAAAGGGAACTGTAGAATTTGCTCCAAGAGGGTCCACTTGACGTTCCATCCCGGGGATGACCGGTTGACTCTTGTTCCCTGTTTACCACTCTGTAACATGATCTTGTATACTTTTTACCATAAGAAGCTTTGTTGGCTGTTCACATTGCATGTCCTATCCATTTTTGGTCTGGATGTCACAGTGCTCTACGTTCGCAACTCTTCGTGTGGTAAAGCTTTCTGTTGCACTCAACTTTGTTGGTCAGGACAACTTTCCCAGGCAAGCCGAAGCTCACTGCTTTATTCCCGCCCCGCCCTCCCCCAAGCACGAGTCAGCTCTGAGCCCGAACAAGGTGGTGGTTTCCATTTTCCATCCCCAAGCCCTGAATCCCCTTTAGGCCTATAAACTGTATATTTGTTCGTATATCCCCACAAATATTCCTAGATGTCCCTTAAGCTGTCAGTTAACGTCAGGCACTTATGCGACACCTTGCCACAGTTGTATGGGAACCCGTCGGCCCAGCCCCAGCAAACCTAAACCCAAGAATAACAGTAAGCCTAACGGGGGAAGGTGTCCCTACTAGAATCTAATGGAGGAATATTAAAACGTGCGAACAGTGTCTGGCTCGGTAGCATTGGTGCGGCGCTTCTGTTATCCTAGGCCAATTCTTTGTATCCTCTCCGCTTTGAACATATATCGTGCTCCAAGTCCCTGAATGTGTAAACATGTTCGGAGTTATGCGTGTCAACCCCTCTTGTGCTGCATAAATCAACGCTTCCTGCCTGCAGATCAGAACAGGTTTGAAAACATTGTCAGGTGATTGATGCCGACCTGAGGCAAAGTTAGTATTTCCTTTTGTCAAATGTTGTATTCGTTGTTCTCTTGTTATCTTCTTTGATTGCCTTCGTTTCTTTATGACAAAGAACTGTCTTGTCCAACGACAAGGGTCACAAGACATGCCACAGGCATCAATATGGAACCCTTTATCTTTACTATCTTCTGCTGTGTCTGACATTTAGATTTTTTTACGGTCTTAGAACGATAGCAAACAGCTTTCAACAACTCTAGCCAGTAATGGCAACAGCTACAATCTGTAGGCACTGTAATCATGCTATCCAATTCGTCTAGCTCGTCTATACTTTTATGTTTTCATGTTCGTTCATATATTAAATGATGGTATATTTTCCTACGTACTAAGACTGATTTCTCCGATAGTAAAACTTGTCAAGGTAAAACGTACGAGCTCAAAAACTCGAAGTATGAAGTGGCGACAATCTTACCATTCCTACAAATAATTACTGGTTCTTCAGGATGTGGTAACGGCATACTATTACAGTCAATGATATCAAGACCTTCTCCTACCCGCTTTAATTTGGCAATCTCAACTATGTGTCATTTCTTTCACGATTTCTTGGACAGCACCCTACAATACTACATTCATTTCAAGATGTCTCGTAAGTCAGGCCCGAGCCACCTCCAGAGTCCCAGCTCAGAAGCGCTGCTGCAGCAGCGAGGCACTGATTTTCTGGTGGTTAGTAGGAGACGGAGAAGTAAACGGAAAAACATATTGAATGCTATTTAGAGTTTGAGGATTGCATCAGGTCTGCATCCATGCTCGCTGCAGTGGGGCAAATATGGGCCATTGCATCGAAGCTGTCATCCCACGCTTCCATGCTCTGCGCGAGGCAAACGCTGCGATTGAGAGCCTGCCATTACAGTAGCAGAATTGTCAGCACACCACCATCGAGAAACTTGCACCTTAGCTAGAGTGCCTTCTGAAGTGAAGACTTTGACCAGATTTTAAAGCCATCGCCTGACCTTACCTTAAATGGTGGTTTATCTAGAAAGCAGCACCAAAACGGAGTATTCCAAGCTCCAGGCTCATGAACCATAGTAATTTCGTCAGATACAGAATCCTGAAACAGCCATATTTGAGGCATTGGACTCATGCTTTAGCCAGAGCAAGCGTTTGACAAGGGTTTGGGTAAAGTGTCCAAGACACAGTTGCGCTAAGCTTTAGCTTAATGATTGGTTACCCAACGCCAAAGTTAGGATCTGTTTTAGAAGATGTGATATTTCGGGTCCTAATATGGGGCGGTTGGGGTAACTGGACTGAAATCCTTTCGATTCATTAATCCTGAAGGGCTCAAAGCTCTTGCAAACGTACACGACAATCCCAGCTGGCTTCATCCTAAAGACTTTTGCTTTTTCTGCTTTGGGTTGTACAGGGCAGTGGTCTCATGAAACAGGGGTTCGTTTTTGTAGGTCATGGATCCCTAAACGGGGCAGTCTAGGGTTTACGCAGTCATGGTGCATACGGCGATCATTTGAAAACTCCGATTAAGCATCGTTTTTGCTTAGGGTCTGGCTAAAAGCCAGTATTGTTCCCATGTAGTCCGTAGGTAGAATATATTCCGATGTGTTATACCTTCCTTCCCCCTAGTAGTGGACCCCCAGTCCCCTTAAATACTGAATGCAGACCTGCCGCCTTTTCGTGATAGTTACTTGTGGAGGGTGGGTCAGTACTTCTTGATCTCATCAGTATCTCTGGTTCGTAGCCGTGCCTGACACGCCGATAGACCGACAATGTAGAAGCTTGAATATCCCAGACATTGGGCTTGGAGAAATGAATATAATACCCACTTTGCGCGAGGAACTCTTGTATGATTTAAGGAATGTTCCTAAAGTACGGGATGCTGAACTCCCGGTCCTTACATGACATTCCAATTGTTGGTCCGCTTCAGTGCCTGAAGGTTCATGTGTAGTAACATTGAGGTTTTCAGTCCCGTAAAATGGGGTACAAGAACAGTTCCTAAGCAACCTACACAACCCCCCCCCCCGCATAAATGGAAGCATACACACATATATATACACATATGCATATATATATATGTATATATATATGTACAGATATATATATATATTCACATGTATACATAGCTGCAGTGGGGGCCCGAAGGGCAGCCATGGTTGAAAACCACCACGGCCTGGTTCAGTGAAAGCAAAAGTTGCTAGCTCAATTCTCTCGCACGGGTGTGTTCGACAGCTGGACATTTATATAGGTGTTTCCACATGTCTGGGTCCCCAAATATACCTCCACAGACTTCCATCCTCCGTGTAACGACCCCCCGAAAGGGACTCGTGATTTGGAAGCGCTCATATCCAGCAATGGTTGAGGAGGCTGAACGGATTGGCTGAGATGAGAGTTCCTCAACATTACCTCATCAGAATCCTGAAGAAGGACCCCTATACTTTTCTGTTCCTAACATAGCTCCAGGGCCCATAGTTTGAGATGTTGTTGCTTGGGCGGCCTACCTGTTAGGAGCCAAGCCTGAAATTTAACCACCTACCACTACACCCAAATCCCCACTTTTCATCCAATTTCACATCTTCTTGTTCATGACATTTTCCATTCCTGAGGTGGTATACCCCTACACTCTAAATGCCCTTATATAGCCACATACGCCTATAGAGCCATAGGCTCTGGTGATATTTCATATTCCCTTCAACACGGTATAGGGTTGAGCGCTTCGGGTTTAGGGCTTGAGGTTCGAGAGCTTGGGGGTTTGGCCTAGGGTCTGAGAGATTCGACTTGAGGGTTTCAGCATTTTTTGTCACAGCCATCTGAGTTATCTTGGGCTTATGAAGGCCTGTGGCAGTCCCCAGAATCAGACGAAATCGTGGGCTATACAAGGGGGTTTTGACTGCTGGAAAACCCTAGTGGTAACTTGGACGGTCAAGTCAACAAGACTCAGCTGATCCTCGTTTGCCAAGCCTCACCACTCAATCGCCCCACCTTGTCAAAACGTCAAGGTGGACGTCTTCCGAAGTCACGGGACAGCGGGGTCCGAGGTACCCTCCGCATCCGACATCTTCATCCGCCTATTGCAAAGTCCCCCAACTCGGATCCTGCAGCTGGCGGATTTAGATCCGGGACATCTCTCCTGGTGTTCCTGAACAGTAGCGGCTTTTGCGAAACCCTGCTTGCAGCTATAGTGGGCTTGCAGAGCTTCAGCTCCCAAACACAACCATCGTTCCTCAGTACTTCTCCAGTTTGGTCAATCCGCAATCCCGGGCCCTAAGCCCATAAGACTAAGACCTACGTCCTTCATCACTTTCTCCTGCTCGGTCACTATAGCTGCTTGCGGACCTCGCTGCGTGGGCCAAAAGTGACGCACTTTGAAGCAGGCATGCGAACTGTCCACCTAGCCTCCCCGAACTAGCATGGAAATGAAGACAATAGTCCCGAAGCCTGAGGTAGATGGAGGAAATCTTAAACCATGTAGATAGGTATTGTTGAGTTTCATGTCGAACAGTTGGGATCCCCAAAATGTTATGCAGGACACACAAGGTCTTGCCTCCACAGAAGCTCCATATTCTGCCAGGTGGATGGAGTGTACCCTTGCGGTGGGATTCGCGGCTGTTGCAGCGGATTTTGCATAAGTCGTATCTCAACTGGGGTTCACAGTTTCCGCATGGGATACCCTCGTCCCAGTAGTTGCTCATATGAATACTATAACTGGTTTCAATCACCACAACAGCATTACTCCTGTGGTCACCATTTCTGGCCTCAGCTCTCAACTGGATCGTGGGTTAGTTTCTGCCCACCTGCATGGATGTTTGCAGCGTTGAAGTTAGGCGAATGGAGCAGCACAAGGTTAAGTCAATGGATTGGCGCATTCCTAGAGGCCGCTAGAAACAACGCTTCCACGAGTGCGTAGGGTCTTTCGCCTGACAGTTTACTTTGCAGCTGGGTAGCCAACCTGTAACTGTTGTTAGGGATCTGACAGCCTACCATCATTAAAAGGTTACCCTTCGTCGGGCCAGGGAACTTCGTAACGAGACCAGCTGTTCGGACATGCTGGTTGAAATCCTGTGTGCTCACGCAGGGAGAAGCCCTCTATCACTCCCAGCTTTCATTTATTTTCAATTTATTTTCCATTTCACTTTTCAATAAATTGGGGGAATATCCGTAAACGCTAAACGCTAAGCGCTGTTTTGGATGGCTACTTGGAGACCCAGGAGATGCGGTTCAGTGCCATTGACATGACGGAGGGGACCTCGTGAAGATTGGTTTAAGGTTCTCAGTTTCAGCAGTCTGGCGGATAGCATAGAAGACGCAGGTGTCCCATACCTTAAGACACTCTATTCCTTGTGGTGGGCACCCCCAGACCCCCCTCCCCCTCCTCCAATGCTTAGAAATCGCGCGTTTCCTCTGTCAAAGGCCCGGTCTTGGCATGCCAGCCGCATACCCAAAGCTTCTACAAGAAAGCTCTCACGAGAACCCTATAAACCGAACCCAAATGACGGAGCCCTAACGCCTTGACACGGAACTCGAAGCCCTAGATTTCTTTCCCGCTCTTCGGTCTTCCACTAGCCCCTGAAGTGAACCCTAATTCCCAAACCCTACAGCCACCAGCCGAAACTCTAAGTGAGGTACTGTTATCACCGCTGGCTGTGCACGCTGCGCGATGGGGCAGATGCTGGGGCCTCTGTATAACGGAGGGACTGTTGATGCTAACATCTTGCTTCAACTTAGGGTTTAGGCTTCAGGGTTTGTGAGCGTCAAAATTCACATGACATACTGCCCTTAGGGTCATGCAGGGTTTTGTAGTATCAAAAGGAAGGTACCTGGCACTGACAACATCGCGCAGCCTTTGACAACTGTGTTGGAAGCGTTTCCAATTGAAAGTGACGGTCCGTTTTCAGGTGTTCCTGTAAAAGGGATTCCAGTATATGTGGGCCTGTCGAAGTGGGACCTGGATCTTGCCTACTGCAGAAGAAGAAGTAAGTATGAATAGCCTCCTCTGGAGACCTTGTATACCTGTAGGCTACTACAGCATACTATGGCCCAAACCCTATTCTGATTCCGCTAACCCCTGAAGTTGAGCAGCATTCTCTCACGCGCCCTTCTGGCTGCGGCCCCTTTGGTAAGCAGTGCATTAACGTGGAGATGTGTATTGACATACATATGTTTTTCTTACGGCTTCTTCTGAAGTGTTGCGTTTCTAGGACTTCTGCCCTCCACTACGCCAAGACCCCTAGCAGGGCCAGCACTGCGAAGCTTTGCAATCGCCCAAAACCAGAAAAATGGTCTGAGTATCGGGTTCGGCTCTGCGTCTTCAAATACCCGATGTCCCACAGCCAGCACTTCGCGCAAGTGAACCAAACACATGGCGTGCATGCTCAAAACTCTAAACGCAGAAGCCTACAAGGAAACTCTGAAGGACTGGCCTCTGATTACGTAGGCTTCTACATTATAAGGTTCATCGCGTGGCAAAAAATTGAGAGCGCAGCAGCACGTGCAAGTGGTTGTGGCCCTACGGTAGGTGAAAACGTGGAAACCCTGAACTAGTGGCTCCTGACGTGTTCGGGCTTTTCTACAACTCTCGCAATTTCACACTTTACAATCCTTCTTTTCCAGATTGAAGTTGCTCCAAGGTATAGTTGTTCATAGTGTTAAAGCGTGACTGAGTTGAGCTTTGAAGGACGGCACACTTGTGAAGTAGTAGTCTCAATGTCCGTTCATCTGCAAGACATTCTTTGCATCCTGAGTTGTGTTTATGTCGTTGTTCAGGACGCTTCAAGCCTTAGGCCGTAAACCCCTAAATCCCTAAACCCTGAAAACCTAGCAATCCTAAAGCCCCACCCCTAATGCTGAAACCCCGAAACCCCTGATCCAGCCATGCCAGCATCGGAGGCGAATCTGTGGGCAGTGGTCTGGGAGAACGCAAGGCTGCGGCGCCCGGTCAGTGCCCAGGGATCCCCATGCCACTCTAAATTGGGAATATACCACATCGTAGGGTGTTGGGCTTAGGGTTAAGGATACACCCTGAATGAGGTAGGAACGATAGCATGACTTGAGAATATATTTCTTGACCAACGGGTGTTGGGCTCCTTGGGCGTTTGCAGGCTGCAGATTTCAGGACTTCTGGCGAACAGCAAAGTCGTCTTGCTCGAGAAGTCCTTTGGTGTGGGTAGCTATGAGCTGGCTCATGATGCGGTATCTTCAAGAATCGAGATTCCTGCGCGTACCCGGAATATTACAATCCTTATCGGTGGGACTCCCAAGACGGGGGACCCCATAATTTTCTCGGAAATCCGCATAAAGCAGCATGGGTATGCAGAGCCCGGATCAGAACATGGTTAGCAGTCTTTGCAGTGTGTCACGGTCTCGCCAGCAGGTTTCCGCTGGAAACCAAAACAAAGCTTGAGTGCATGAAATTTTGCAACCTTTGCTTTTGACACACCAGTTCGCTCCATCCACCCTACTCCCTGCAATCAACCGGTTCCCAAAACGGGCACCGCCAATCAGCGTAACGTGGCAGCCTGAATCTTTGCCAGTATCATTCCCCAACAGTTCTTATACAGAGCTAGTAGCATTATGCACTCTGGACCCGTACTATGACTCGAGGCTACTAGAATATCTGCTTCTCCTCCTGCAAGGTGTGTCAGCGTTATTACCTTGCACATTTCGGCTAACAAAACTTGCAGCTTGGGGGTGACTGGGGGTGAAGCGGTCATTTTCTAAACCTCAAGACCTGGCAGCTTGAATTGCTGGACAGGCCTTCGTGAAGCTTAGTACAGATTGAGGGCATAGATCCCCAGCCTTCCATTGCCCTATTCCTTCCTAACGTCCTGGCGGCTCCTCAGCTTCTTCTGTTTTTTGGAGGCCGGGTGCATGCCTGGACAAGGGCTGGGCGCGGCAGAACTTGATGCTCGTTGACCAGCCCGGGCCGCAGCATTCATATGGCGATTGTATAGGTTGGATGATAGTGGGATGGGAAGGGGATTATTTGGTCTTCATGAGGGCTTTTCTAGCGAATCATTCTTCTCAGTCTTCAGCAGCAACACTTTCCAGCGAGGGCAATCGCATGCTCACTTCGCGACAAGCGCACCTGATGCTCTGGCCTGAAATGGCAGTCCCAACCTCACTTTGTAGTGTTTGTGTGGCAGGCCTCGGGGACGTGTTTCCTGTGCCCTGTGGACAGACTCACAGCCCCCAAGTTTGTTGGGGATTGTCAGTTGGGTTCCCAAGGGCGTGAAAGTTGGGCACGTGAGCAGAGGCCACTCGACAGCGGATTGTATGGAAAGCTCACGCAAAACCAAGTTTGGCAACCCAAAGCCCTACACCCTAACAACCTAAACCCCCAGCCTGAAAATTGCAACCCCGACTCCTCATCAACGTACACGGGGGCGCACCAGAGACCTCAAGGCATTTTCAGGGTTATAAGGGGATTAATTATGTGATATCTATCAAGGATTGCATAGTGAACTAACTCACTATTCCAAGTTACAGAGCTGTTCGCAGCTGAGGTCTTTTGACTTCTTCCCTTGCGGCGAGTGGCTGGAATCTTAGCGCCTCGCATATCCTTTTGTGTTTAGTGTCTACAGCTATAGCTTCTGTTCTCCGAGCCTTCTGCGTGGCAGCTGTTGACGTTTTGGGTTTGACCTTTAGCGTGTCAAGATGGATTGTTGCGTTTCAGCAGTACGGGCCTCCACAGTGCCGCATGGACAGGCTGCCAATATACTCAAGGGCAGTATGTTGTCTAATTCTGAAAGCCATGTCTTGGCAAAACAGCCTGAGCCCTAAACCATGATCCCTCGACCAGTGCAGCCCAAGATCTGCTGAAGGTCATCAAGTCAGGAAATGCCGCTCTACACCGTCTCGCTTTGCCCTTGGAATACGGTTTAGGGTCTGAGGCTTTGAGTTTAGGGTCAAGGGTTTTAACTTTTTGGAACACAGTCTGCTTAAGGGAATCGGGCCTAGGGTTTAGGTTTAGGGCGCTGGACTCTTTGGGCCTTCGCGGTCAAAAGATTTGGGCCTTCACGATGTGAGCACTGGTGCTTAGCAGGGAACGAGGGAATGCATGACCGGGACTGTCGTTCAGGACTACCTAGGCTCAACTATAGGGATCCCTTCCATCATTCCAAGTAGAAGAACTAAGGACACTTCCAGCGATTAGCTGTCAGCTGGCTTCACATAAAGAAGCCTTATACAGACTTCATCTAGCCCTACCACCTTTAAACCAGGCCCTATTTGCATCTCATAGGAGAGTACCCGCCAAAAAACGACTCATCGGAAAGTCCTTGAAAGATTCCGGAATACTGCTTAGGATCTAAGAAGGGTTGCGCTTGACAATCCGACTTTCCCGGATATAGGGAAAGAAGGAGTAGCTGCTCCTTTTTTGCTTTCTGCCTTTGAGGCAAGTGGCACGTTTGACATCCACCATGCTTACTCCTGGATTGCAGCTCTCAAGCCTGAACCAACCGCTTCCTCAACCCTCTCAGCAGATCACTGGAACTGACCGCCACTTCACACGCATTTTTGGAAGTTTGTTCCACATCCCAATGCATTTTTTCGTTCCCTTTTCACCGCCAGTATGCCTCCAACTCAAGCTAAGGGTGTCATTGAAGGGAGCAGCCGGGCACTCGGGGGAGCTGGGAGTGTCCCTTCCTTTTTGAAGGTTTTATACCGTCATACAAAAAAGGAAGGTAGGCATCAAGAGGCTTCAGGGCCCAGGGTTCCCCTTCTGGGAGTTTGCATGTGAGGGACTAAAGTACTCTGGCATATCTATGGGGGACCACTATGTCTCGAAATGCCCACATGACTGGCATGTACCAACATGTCACAGCTGTGCGTCTCCGCGCGGTTAGTCTTCTTTGAGGTTCAGGCACAGTTATAGTTGTAGCTCTAAAACTGTCTTACTTTTTTCCACTACGCATGAACCTCCAGCAAAACTCCTTGAGATTGAGAAAAAGCTCCCAGTCTTAACGCAGCTCAGGGTCTTGAGACCCTATCGTACCTGTCCGTGGGCGATGTGGTCCGCGCCGCTGCCTCAGGTATGCAAGTCAACTGGCACCAGCGCTAGCATGTCTGTACAAAATAGGGGTTTCCATAAATGGGGAGGTCCCAATGTAGAAGCCCATTAGCTACAATCCTGTAGATATGGTTGAGACTCCCATGACGGGGCCCCGAAAGCTTTGGAAGCTCACAAATTCGGGGCAAGTGATGTATAGTAAGAGTGCTCACTAGGATTTGCAGACTGAGGGCTTGTCTGTCAGTTTGTGGTAAGAACTTTCTCCAAGGTTTACGGAAGCTTAAGCCTCACAGGGTTTAGGTTTTGGTTGTTGTTTTGGTGTTTTACGGTTTAGGATATCCAGCTTATTAAAAATTGGCTGACTGCCAGGTACACAGAGCTCGGGTTACCGCGCGACCACCGCGCCGTGGACTGAGGTGTTTCAAGGGTAGCTCTGAATGTTTTTGCTCTGCGCTCAGGTCCGATGTCCTTGTTTTAATCTTCAAATGTAGCTTTCCAAAGGGGCGGTTCCTGTGGTCGTAGGTCTGCTTGCTGAGCGCGGATTGTCAAGAGACGATGGGGCGGTCATACCCCATCAAAGGTGTAGGGACCCAGTGGTTGAAGTCCAACCTTTAAATTTGCGCCAACAACGCCGCATTTTGGTTTCAGCTGCCACGGTAGTAGCCTGTCGTCTCCTGCGCAAATCTATCCTCATGAGGCCTGCTTGGCAGCGAAGCCTGGGGCGGAGGGGGGAGGGGTTGGCACCGCAGGATCATTGCGCTCAGGTTTTTGACTGGGTTTACGGTTCTCGCATTGCAGACCGGAGTCGGGTGGGGCAGGCGGTATGAAGAGTATGTGGATCTTTGCGTCTTCAGGTAGTAGGTTCGAATAGTTTTTTTTCTATTCACCCTACCAGGTGGATTGTGCGTTCGTTGTCTGAGATCTCAGCTTCAACAAATTTCACCGACCTTTGGAAGCCTCAGTCCGAAAGCCGAAACCTCAAAACCCAACCCCATACTCTAGCCCTGAACCCCGGTTTACATCCTCAACCAGTCGAAGCAAAGCTTGAATCCCGGATCCTGCAGGAAACCTCGATGCTTCAGGATCCTTTTGGCTGCCGCATTCCTCGCTACGGTTAAAGCGACCCGTACAAGCGCTCAGGAAGCGAGGGCCTAGAAAAGATGTGTGGGGGTATGTAGGGACATACCCGGGGGATGCAGGTGTAAGTATATGTGTATACGTACAGAGGGTGCAAGGTCTAGGGCTAGGGATTTCTTCAACGTATCCCCCTATGATCTTGCAGCGGGTGGCTAACCTACTTTTTTGGGTACATATACTTCTATCATAGTGAAAAGATTTAGCTTCTTCAGGGAACTCCAAAACTAGGATAAGAGTCCCTACAGTGAACAAGCACCTCATCATCCCTTATCATCCCTACGCCTCCCTAGGAAGCAAGGGCTCATGCAGCATCCGACATTGTCGAGGAGGACTGGTTGAGCCTGAAGTGCTGTTAGCTGAGCAGGTGTGGGATCAGGGTTGAGCCTTTGAAGGGTTTTTGAATAAGACAGTGAGAAACGGACCAAGAGAAATTGATTCCCAAATCTCGCTGACAGGCCTCTTACAGCGCTGTGGGTGAGTGGTGGGTTCCATTGGCTTTCAGGCAAGGATTCGGTGTTTGTTTGATGGCACATTCTCCAGCATGACCTAGACCTACCCTCCCCTGAACTAGCATGGAGACCCACGAGCCCCATGTTAAGAAGGGCAGCCTTGTTGTCAGAGCACTTTTGGGGGTTCCATGTCAGCTCAAGAAAATCCGGCAGGTTTCCGGCAGAAGCCTTAGGACTGAACTGACTTCAGGTGGGGCTGGCAGGGGAGTTTCTGAACAGGTTCTTTGTACATGTCGTAGCGTGGTAGCAACATCTTCTTTCTCGGCTTGGCAGTTAAAAAGGTGAACTTTTTTAGGCCAGGGAGCTCAGCAACTATATTCAATTTTTCAAAGCTGATTACCCCTATCGTTTGGTAATCCCTAAATAATCTCCCCGCCCAAGTACCTGAGGGTCCCCCCTTTTGAGAACCCCCCCAATGATGGCAGCCTTGCTACTCGACAGCCTTGACCTCCCTACCTCATATCATAGTGCTCCCTAGAAAATACATGTTGTTGCTTGTTGATTGGAGGCCACCAGCAAACAGACCAGAGCAGGTTCAGTTTCATGGTACACCACAGAGCTGTCAATGAAAACTTGCTTTTTTTAGCGTAGACAGGAGAAGTGGACCAACGGACAGCTGACGAAGAGTGACCGAGCATACTGTTCCTTGGTCTTTAAAGTATAGGGTTTGAGGCTTGCAGATGAGGGGTTATTTATATCAGATCGTTTCTTGCCCGCATGTCAATCCTACATAGCCCATGTATACGTCCTAGCCCCCACATGTAAGCCTTATATAAATCGCATGCAAGGATACCCACCCGGCAGTTCCTGAAATTTCCTCTAGATTTACGAAGAGGGTTTTGGGAACCTCAACCTCCTAACTTTGGACTCTATCGTAGTCATGTGATTTTGATAGGGTTCCAAAATTGGGGGAAGGGGTTACAGAGAGTGTTTTGAATGCTGGGAAATCCAGCGTTGTTGATGCTGTGATTCGACCGAGCTGCAATAGACAAAGGACTCAACCTCCCCCAAAGAAAGAAGTCCAAAAGGATATATTTTTCCCGACAGGACAGTTATCTTTTTAAGGCCTTTCGAGCTTCCATGTGGTGTGGGGGACCCCTTTGCACAAGGTACGCTGGCTCTGATGGAGTGTTTGGAGGAGAGTTGCTTCGCCGAGGGTGGGGCTTGCTCCACAGGTCCAAGCTGTGTGAAGGAGAAGCTGCACGAATTATTCAAGGGTCGCACCTGGGATGTGTGGCATGTTCCACTGGACCAGACGATGCCTCTGTCCCTTGGCCACATTTCCGCAAAGCTGTTGTAGTAAATTACGCGATGAATGGCTAGCATTGTTCGTGATGCCCCACCAGTAAATGAGCCCAAAATCTCGCAATCCACATGATAGAGGCCCCCAAAGCCGTCGCCACTATTTTCGACGCCCCCGAAAAGCTGGTTGAGGATTCCTGCCTTTGTGCAATATGAGACTCGAATGCTCTTCCGCACCATGAAGAACTCTGTGTTCGTGGTTGCGGACTACAAGGGCCGCTGACTGCCACTCTTGAATGGGGACTGCTGAACCGCCGGCTTGGGGGAAGCTTATGACCAAAATCTTTACAAAGACCATCAGGAAAGGCTTGGCTGAGCAGCAGCTGAACCTTGCACACCCTGCACAAATAATGTTCCTGGTTTGTAGCCGTTGCAGCATTTCGGACGTAGCCTGAAACAACGGGCAGTGGCAAGCGGAAAGTCACAGCCAAAGTGTGCCATTTGGCTTCCTCTCTGCTCTTGGGCCTGAGGCTGGATCATGTACTGTTGAGGCCGGAAACGTTACCAACATCATTTCCTCATGGACTTTTCATGATAGTAGCAAAATCTGCTCCAAAACCGTATTGTATGGTTTTGATCCCTCGATTAGCATGCGCCGGGAGGTTTGCTTTTGTAGCTTTTGCTGCCTGACAAGGCTGGTCTGGCAGAGCCTCAAGCTCTAAAGGATATTTGCAGGTTCTTGCAGCACTTTGTCTGCTTTCCCGTCTGGGGCCAAAGACTCTCAACTGGCCTCCAGCGCTTTTCGAAGCAAATACAAGACCGGGCTTGTTTGCGCGTGGTCGCGCGATTAAGGCTTACGCTATACCGCCCCCCCCACCCTTGCCCTCTCCTGCCCCAGAAAAGAACTCCAATAAGTCTTCGTTATCTTTACTCGGGCAGAATTAGGACTTGTTCTGGGGAGCGGGTAGCAAGGGTTGTGTAGTATGGTGTTTCTTGATTTCATGCTAATCCCCTTGGCAGGTATATTTGCGCTTCTTGCAATCATATCCAGAAGCACATTGACCAAGGCTACATGAACATTATGCAGCAGTCGCCTGGAGCTCATCATGCAGACAATCTTACTGCTTGTTCAGCGTGAGTGGATCCCTTCCGAAGTTCCTATACAAATAGTACCTAGGTTCACTCCCTTGTGATGGTCCGTACATGCACTTCCTCTTGAGCTACTGTAAGCAATAGTGCTGCACGCAACTAGCATAGGGCCCATGGTTTTGTATGTGTATTTCTACCCTTTACCTACTGTTTTTTGAAAGGTTGACGTGTTTGGGATCAGCGAACTCAGCAATGGAGTAATGGAATATGTAAGGGCCACTGTGTAGGGATCCATTCCTACATCTCGTATTAGCCACTGGTAAACAGAATCCTGGACGAGAGTGGAATCATTACCAGGTCTTCGTCGATTGTAGCCTTCCCATGTCCCGCAGCACCTGCGACTGACGAGGTGGCTTTGCGATTTGAATTGAGATGAAAGAGACTTGTTTTGGTTGACGGCCGCGTTACAGCTTTACGAGTAAGATTAAAGCGTTAATGGTGGGATCAGGAAGATGTGGAGGGTCTGCTTGAAGGCTTCATATTCGACATTAGAGGTCCAGTTACGCCCGAGAAGCCTAAACATATTCCTTTGGAACACCTGAGAGACGTAGCTTGAAGCCTCAGATCCTAAGAAATTATCAACTACGAAACTTGACATCAAAGAGGGGAACCACGCAAAGCCGCAAGGCACTGTTCCAGATTACCATGAGGATTGCTGTGGAACCCTCATGTGCGCAGGAATTTTATGGAGTGTAGTATAGTCCCCAATGTAGAACAAGATTGGACGTTATATTTCCACGTGGTTCAACCACCACAAAAGTTCACTCTGTCCTTGTGCCATTGTTGTCGCCCTGGCATTTCACGAGGGTCATTTTCCTGCTTGGGCTTCGTGAGTCAGCTATGCAGTATTTTATGATAGGTTTTCGGTAGCATCTTTAAACAGGTCTACAACAGTTCCCAGCATACAATGCGTTTATCGTCTTCGGTAGGCGGTACCAGTTTCTAGGAGGAATACAATCTTACGTGGTTCAACCACTAGAATAATCACCCCCATAAAGCCTCGAACAGGATCTCTGTGGAAGGGGCTGGTGTGGAGAAATGGAGAATCAAATGGAAAAGAACGTGGAAGATGAAATGGAAACTGGGGTTATATAGTGGTTTGTTGGGATTATAGGCTTTCCAGAATGAGGGGTACCCCTTGGTCCTAGGGCCCCCCAAAATGCTCTTCAAAGCCGATTTTGGGTCAACCTGGAGCCCACTCGAAATGCTTTTGGATCATGGGGGCTGATGTGGTAGGCCCCCTCCCCCTGCTGGTGTTCAGCATGTATGGCATTTATGATTGAGGGTTCAGGGCCTTTAACTCTAAGCTGTACTCAGGGTTCGGGTTTTGTCTTTGAGAGTTTAGAAGCTAAACCCAAACCCAAACCTCAGTTTAAAGCTCCATGCCAGAGGCGCAGCCAGTGGAGAGTTGCCGGGCTGGCACGTCTTCTCTTCGCTCTTCTATCTCGATGGGTAGATCACCATACTGGTGGTGAGTAGGGGACGCAGAAGAACTTGCAGCACAAAGTTCAGGGTCAGGATTGGCCAGTGGTTTGAAGCTCTCCATGTCATCCCAGTTTCAATTTCATCTTCCGTTCTGATTTCCGTTGGACTTTTCATTTTGAAGGGGTTTTCTTGCAGTCAAAGGTTTCCGACCTTGCTGGTGGTCAGTAGGGAATGGAGGGCTGGATCCCTGTGCCCATACACTTTGAAGCAATCACTAAAGTCCAGTCCTTTCTTACCTCCTGAGCTTCTCCCCAGCCATTGGTTCTTTGGCCTTCAATTGCAGGTTCCATCTCCCGTCTCGGCCTCGGTCAAAGGAGCAAAGGAGGTCTCTCTGCTTAGACCATGTCTCTGACGTGACCCAAACAGTGGCCCATCCTTTGCCCCGGTGTGCAACAAGCCAACAAGCAAAAAGAGGCTTTTTTGAAGGGCTGCCGGGAAATCCGCACTTCATGCAGAAATACTGGCAAGGGCCGTAGCAGTACCGCTCAGGATCGGGAGTTGAAAACTACACCATCACAGAAGCAGACAAACTCCGTGCCCGGTCGCTGCAGGCCACCTTGGCCTTGTATAGAGAAGCACTGTAAATTCAGAGTCTTTTGGGGCTTGTGCCAATTCTTCCAGAGATCGAGGATGCTAGAAAGGTAGCCAGGCGCGAAAGGACATGCGTGGTGGAGTGGGATGGTGGTGTCTGTTAGAGGAAATGGTCATGCAGGAAGGCAGGGTCGCACGCAGTTGCACGGGTGCTGTATTTGGTGAGGTTCGGCGAGTACTCATGGTGAAGGGGAAGCCAGATCTGATCAATCTGAAGGGCTCATGTGGGGCTCCTGGTTGCGGGTTTATGGTTTCGGGTTCAGGGTTTACGGGCGTCTTGAGCCTGATCGACATCCTCAAGATTGAACCACAAAATGCAGCTAGCACGTTGGTCTGACTTGTCAACACTTACTTACTTCTCCTAGATACAGACAGATTGTAGTGAGCCATGAAAGCAAATCAGCATAAGTTGAGTCAATCACAGAGTCTCCAAACCATAGCTTTGAAGCGCGGAAGCCTGAGGAACTGTCAGCCTTTTCACCAGGTAACCTTTTTCTATTTATACATTATTGAGGCCCTACTTTATCTGAGTTTCCTGCAAGGAATTGAGCTTCACGGTCCTTCACGGTTGTAAGAAAGCCAAGCTGCAAGCTCAACAGCCTGGTTGAAGGCTTGGATTCAAAATCGGTTGAAAACGGAGACGATGTCGTCGTTGGAGACCCATCCTGCTACAAGGGTACATCTTAGGGTTTCGGGGTTCAGCAGCTATCCACACCGGTTGGTTGAGGATGATTCTTTCTGGTAGGTGATCCTCCCACTCACCCATACTGACCACAAGAAATTGTGGTAATTAGATTATTGAGGTCCTTCTAGATGTTTGTGATAGCACTATCAGTGTGGAGAGGGGAATATGAATAACTTGACCCCCTGTGAGACTTGCTTTGCAACCTTTGGCATCAGCTAGAATATGGCCAGGTGTCGAGCATGGATAGAGCATTGGGGTTTCCCAAAATTGGCGGTTCCCTTGCAAGGCCCTTGTGATTGTGGGCCTGCCTACAAAATAGTTCTTGCTACGAAGCCCCCAATAGGGGTTCAGGGAGCTTTTCTCGTGCCTCCAAGATCAGAGGATTGGAAGTCATTGACAATCTTGGAAGGTTTTTTGATTGGCCAAGAAGTGCGGTTGATGCTTGCTTTGCGTTGCCGGAACCATGAGTGCGAAAAAGTTGATACCTTAAAGATTGCGCGGAATGGAGGTTTCCCTGGAAGACTGGGCATGACATGCCTACTGTTCAACACATACTTTACTCTACTCTACTCCGCTTCACTCTGCAATGCAGTACTCCACCACACTGCTCGACCTTTACTGCGCGTTACTCTAATATTCTACTATACACTACTCCACTCTACGCTGGGCCGCTCTACTCCATTCTACTCTACTCTACTCTATTCTACTCTACTCTACTCCGCATTTGACTGCTTCAGGCGCCTTATGACCGTTCGCGAGCTTCTTGAGTCCGACGACAAGCGGGATGCCATTGTCAAGGCTTGGAATCCACAAGTACCGAAGAACTTGTTTGGGCCATGGTTGGGGGAGGTTTTCCGGTTTTCCATCTGTACTCTATTAAAACTAAACGAGGACATCCCGATGCGGAAGCAGATTTAGGATTTGCCCTGGCAAGTGGAAGTTTCCCGAGATATCATCAATTTCACGGAACTTCCCATAATGCTTTTGTAATATCTTGTACCTGCAGTCCCTTAAGGACCCCTATCTTGAGAAACTCCCTATCTTAGGATTCTGAAGACCTGTACTTCTAAAATGCGAATCCCTACACACCGGAAAACAGGATTTAGTATTTTGTTTTCTTGCGCGGGAATCCAATCTTACAAATGCCGAAATATCCCCTACATACTCCGTGATAAGGACCCCATAATCCCCTGACACTCCCCACATATCCTCGCGAGAGGTTTCCACAGACTGTAACATAACTATCACGGCAGCCGGCCCTTGCGACCTTGGCAGGGCAAGTGTTTGACAGGGAGTGTTGGCAAGAGCGTTTTTGATACATGCGCTCATCGACTGGGCTGTACAATCCTCAGACAGGTCTGATATTACTGCTCTGCGCATGCCTCGAGTCCTGGCAAGCCTATCCACCGCAGCAGTTACATAGTGGTAAGTTGAGCGAAGGTCCTTGCCACCAGTGTTTCCAGGTGTGTGACTGGGAGACATGTCAGTTACCGCAGGTTGCCATTCTGACCATGTTGCATGTGCTTTGGGAAAAGGGATTGACAAAAACACACCTTGAAAACCTAGATTTTAATTGTTCAAGCTTAGGCTTTATGTTTCACCTTTGACCTCTCTTGCGAATTCTTTGGGAAAAGGGCTTGGCAAAAAAAACCACCTGGACCTTAATTTGCCCAACCTTAAGCCTTAAGCTCCGAACGCCTTTCAACAGTGGAGAGTTGAAGCAGACACATAGCAAGCAGTGTTGATTTTTTGAATGCGAGCAATGCAGTCCATGTCCATGTTTTCATTTTTGCGATGCCTTTCATAATCAAGAAGCAAGAGTCAAGTCAAGAGCTTGGCTGATTCACATTGGGAGTTTAGATGGGGCCGGGGCTCCGGGACAGAGGCGAGAGGCGGGAGGCGGGAGTCGGGAGGCGCGGGTGCAGGAGCTGGCAGGTGGTGGAGGTCCGGCGGCGGCGGGGCGGCGGCGGCGGCGGCGTAGCGGCGGCGGCGGTGGTGAGAGGCCTTGAGAGGCAGTGAGTGAGAGGTGGGACGTGGGGTGTGGGTTGGGGTGGGAGGCAGGAAGTGGCAGTGGGAATGGGAGTGGGAGGAGTGGGAAGGGAGCGTGAACGTTTAGATTGTGCAAACAAATATTTTTGCAGAAGGATGTTTTTGCAAGTTTGCAGATCCATTCTTTGTTGCAGCAACACACAACCTTTCTTGACTGTCTTGGAGCTTGCGTTGTCAAGGGAGCAGAAACACATGCAGCCATGTCACATTTGTTAACAGGCAAAAGCAGCAACAACCAGTGCTTGAGGGCAGCAAAAAAGTGACCTTGGAGCTGAGATACAGGATTTCAGTGGCAAACAAATTTTAGGATTGAAGCTCGCAGGCATGTTCCCAGATTGATTCCTCACATGCCTCACATGTTATTGCTGCGCATGGTGATTTTGTGGATTGTGTCGGGGCAAGCTTCCCGGCGATGTCTTGATCCCAAACCACTGCCTTTCAATGATGGCAAGCGTGTCAAACGCAGGGTTGCCATGGCCATGTGTTCGAGAGAAGTACGTGATCTCTTAGATTCAATGCCGCAGCAGTTACGAAATTCCAGCAATCCTTACGTGTATGGAGCTGTGGATGCATCTCCTGCGTTCATTTACAATCATGCTGTTCCGCTTGGCAGTTTGGACAGGGAGCAATACTGGCAGTGGCGCAGCTTGGGAGTTCCAGGAGACGAACAATGGTTTTTTCGATTCAGGGCTTGTGCAAAATTGCCTGAGCCTGTGCAAGCAGCAGATTACATCACCAAACGGTTCACACGAGTTTTTGCAGCGCTTAGACATGACACTGTGGAAGAGCTGTGCAGCATGATGCCTGGCCTGCCTGATTGGCTAAATGCTGAAATGGATGCTGAATTGCATTTTGCAATATTGATTCCTGAGGCATTCGCGGTTTTCTGTATGAACCAACTTCTCGAATTTGTAGTTGCACCTGCAATCAGAACACACGGTTGCTGGTGGCGAGCACAGACGTGGCTGGTGAATTTGATGAACCCTGAAATCCTACACGTTTTCGAGGCATCTCGGCGTCCAAACCCTGTTGGTTTGGCCGCTTTCAGCTTGAACTCATGTCATGATCTTGCAAAGAAGTTGCGGGGCATGATGCAGTCAGGTGTGCTGGATCAAGAGGCACTATTCCGTTGGGTTTGGCAGTTGCAGGAGCGTGATGATGCATTACATGTTCTTGGGCATCCAGACAAGTTAGCAATTTTTGCACAAATTGTGGACATGATTATGCTTGCAGACAAATTGCGTGATGCAGGGGGCTTGGCAGAAGTTATGCAGCGAGTTTTGCGTGTAGTGTTTCCGCCAGATTTGAGCGAGATGGCCACTGCATTCTTGGCCAGGGTGAAGAAGCTGCACAAGAGCCAAATCAGCAGGGCTCATTTAACTTTGGATGTTGCTTTCATGTTGTACAAGCGTGTAGAAAATCTTCTGTGCCCTTCAAAAGTCCGATATTTGATGTGGGATTCATCACCTCAGTTTGGCAGAGATTATCAGATGTCGTTGGTGCAAGAGATTCGCAAAGAAGATCTGCCACTCGTGCTGCGTGGTTTTCGCACGTTGATGGATGCTTGGGGGCCTGGGCCTGGGGCTGGGGGAGCACTCGAAGCAGCAGATTTTTGCGAGAATGAAGAAGCATTTGCAAACATGAAAGCGAGCATGGACATGTTGCGTGAGAAGGTTCGTGTGCATGCGTTACCTGCAGTGCTCATCGGCTTTGGTGCTGCAAGTTTTTCGCACAAGCTTTGGGCTTTGCTTCATTCAGTTCGACTTGAAACTTTCACTGAACGTGAGATGTGTGACTGGGCTAGAAGTGTTTTGACTGTGGCTTCAGATTATGGTGTGGAGCGTTTGCTTGTTAACCTGGCATCTGTGAATGCTCAGGATGTAGCCGGCTGGTTTCAGGATACTTCTGCTGAGGATATGCATTTGCTGTCAGGAGGGCCAGAAGCTGAGGCAAGGAACGTAGCTCCTAATCAGCAGCAAGGCGATGAACCTGCGTTCGAGGAGCCAGATGAGCATGCTGTGCAAATGCCACCGCTTGATGTCGGCGCGATCCTTGAAGACGAAGCGTTCGAAGAACCCCCGCCCCCCTTGGAAGTAAAGTTTGAGCGTATGCTTGGCATTCCTGGCTTGCACCATGTAATCGACAATGCCACAAAAGGGCTTGCAGATGTTATGCAGCGTTACAAAGATTATGTTTTCTTGGCACAGCAGGTTTGCAAGCTGCTTCGCAGGAGAGACACTCGCCCCAAGTTGCTGCAGAGATGCTTTTCCCAGGGCATGGGCCTGGTGTTCGCTGAAGACATCAAAAAGTTTGAGGGTTGGATCAACACAGGTCGCTGGGGGACTGTTGCTTTTTCTGTCCCTGAACTTCTTAAAGTAAAGCAAGCCTTGCAGTGGGGCTGGGATGAAGAAGTTTTCCTTCGAGGCGAGGAAGCAGCTGGTGAAGAAAGCAGGCGTGCCACAGCGGAGCTTGCGCAGCAAGTTTCTTCTGCAGTGAACAATCCAGTGTGGTGGGCATGGGTCGCTATGTTGGAAATTGTATGCACCTTGATTCGAAGGCACATTGCGTATGCTGAGTCATGTCCATGTCACTGGCATATTTTGGAAGCAGCACGCCGCGGAGAGTTTGATATTCCCATTAAGGTCAGGGAGTTGTTTGACAGGTGTCCCATGAAAGGCCGGCGCGCAGCTGAGATTTCCAGTGGGGAATTTCTTGCCATCATGGGAGACTTATGGGCTGTGAGTGCTGCAATGGCGTATCGAGTCATGGGCGGGGAGATCAATGATTAAGACAGAAGGTTGGTCATGCAAGAGTTTGATCGCGCAAGAACCCATCTTACATTTTATTTTGCATTGAAACTCAGCCACATGCAGGAGCTGCCGTGGAAAGTTTTTCAAGTGTCTCATAGCAGCGAAGTGGTTGCCCAGCTGGCTGCTCATGAAATCTTGCAATCAAACATTGAGCACCCTCTTCTTGCTGAGTTGCGTGGGCCACTTAGAGCGTCCTGCGAAAGCTGGATGGAGGGGGAGCACCTGATGACTGTTGACAAGCAGGATCTTCAGGCATATGTTGCTGCGTTGAGATTTGTGCCTACCTCAGAGCGGCCTATCGAGGGACAGCGTGCTAAGGTGCATCGGCATGGTTTAGGCAAACCTTGTCACACTGAGCATTTCCAGAGCTATTTCCTGCGTTCTGAGGAGATGGCTCGAGCACTTGATAGCAGGTGCATGTCCTTAAAAGATTTTGCATGGTTTTGCCAGGCTGCCAAAAATCATAAACAGGCATGTGTTGCACTGGGCTTGGATGGCCACCCGGCCTTGCAAGGCGACAACCATGTTCGCAAGCGACAGGATCCAATGCGTTCTAAGGTCATTTATCACGCTGATCCTTTCACTTTGTATGCAGCAGAGGGTCCGCCGTTGCAGATGGATGCTCCGCCAAATGATCCTGGAGGAGCGAGACTGCCTCCGCCAGCACTTGAAAATGGTGAACCAGCAGATCCTGCAGATGATGAGGATGTTAGAGGCCTCAGCGTTTTGCTCAATCGTTTGTTCCTTGTGTCAGTTGTCAGCCTTGTGCCTAATAGAATCTGATCAGCTAGCGCCAGTCTGTTACAAGTGCGCATGAGTGTCAGCCAGCATCAGTTGGGCATGTGGCAAGTAGGGAAGTGTTTGTGCGCACGGCTA